>CAUYQG010094586.1:0-13397 GCA_963574415.1 Tarsius wallacei
TTCCAGCTACTTGGAAGGCTGAGGCGGAGGGATCGCTGGAGCCCAGCAGGTCGAGGCTGCGGTGGCCGGGAGCGGCCACTGCACTGCAGTCTGGGCGACAGAGTGAGACTCCAACTCAAAAAAAAAAAAAAAAAAAAAAAAGAAACATTATTCATAAAAAAATATAAATAAGATTCTTGTCACACAACAGTATTTTGAAATAAATATTCAATTTACATTGATGCAGTTATTAGCATATCATAAATAGGTATGGAGAATAAATCTGTATGTGTCTCTGAAATTCCATTTTATTAAAACAAGCTATTATTAAATATCATTATTACAGAAAAGATATCCTTAAGAGAAATTTAATTTTCTAAACGTTAAAATAAGCAGACATGATCTATCATCTGGATCCTTCCATCATATGTATCCTGTATGTCTTCCCAGATTCACAGTCCACTCTTTCCCACACATACCAGGTATTGTTCCAACCAATCATAGACATTAATCTTTGGAGACATTCACTTCCTTCTGTATTACTTACAGATGCTAATGTTTCCACCATAAATGATGCCTCATTTTAGCAGAATTGAGTACCTTTATTTTGTCAACAACGTTCCCTTATATATCAACAAAATTAGTTGAGGAGGAGGAGCCTTGCCCAGTGACTACTATATCTCTAAACAAAGATTTGCTCATATACTTCACATAGTAGATCTCAGTTATTTTAACTGAATCTTATTTATATTATGAAGCCACAGAAGACAGTCTATAGGTCTGTGGAAATAAATTGACATATTATTGAAGCGCTCCAATACAAACAATGCTAACACAAAAGTTTTTATTATATATACACACAGGGCAACCCCTTTGGGTCCCCTCCCACTGTGGGAGCTTTCCTGTTCTCTCAATAAATCCTGCTTTCAAAAAAAAAGTAAGTAAATAAATAAGTAGATACATACAGCAGTTGATAAAAAAACCAATAGTCCAAGTAATCAATAATACCTAAAAATTATATATAAACATAAATGCATAAAATATAGATATATATAAAATAAAGGTAAAGTAAACACTCATTAAAATGGCAAAGCCATTCTAAAAAGGCATAAAATATGCCAATTTTGGGAGCGATTTTAAAAATACAACACAAAATTTTAAATCTAAAGCAAATTTGATATGTAGAGCGAATAATTGATCCCTTTAACTCCACAACACAATTCTGAATAATTAATTAAAAGATATGGGCCTATCTTTTAATATAGGGAAAGATAAATAGGCATGATAATTTCATAAATTACAACCTATGATAAAGTTATAGTTTGTCATTGTAAAAATAAATAAAATAAGCTAAGTCCATTGTGTTGCTTTTTATTGTTGGACAGCCATAATTCATGGTACCTCCAAATTTCTGGGGTAGTGATAAGCTGAAGATGAGGACATTGTTTAATGTCAAGTAAACTGAGAGGTAAAAAATAAAAAATATACACCATTTTAATTTATAGTATTAAAATGTGCCTTAAAGGCTAGAATCAGCCTTGGCCTTCTCAATCTATTCTTTCTAATTTTTTTATTCATTAACACTTTTAGGGACAAGTTGATTTTTCTGTAGCTCTCTACACACAAAATCATATGAAATTAGTAATATTATAATATGTACCACATCCATACTGAAGAAGTTGTGGATTCAAGTTACATTTCAAAATGGCAGCCCAGGGGCCCAAATATAGAACTCGGGCAACAATGGGTGGTGTATTGTTTTCTAAAGAGCTGGTGTGCACTGTCAATTTTACAGTAGGACTTATCAGTTCTTATTTCATACTACCAGGCAGATTCATGTATTTATTTTACTATATTGGTCTCAGCAGATATTTGCATTTGTAATCCCATCACAAAAGCAAACATCATATGATCCAAATGAAAATAATTGTTTTTAAAAGTTTGGGGATGCAGGAAGCTATATATAGCTAGCTGTCTTTCCCCTATTTATTTATAAGAAATATTCCAGAATTTCTTAAGTAAATGATCAGCTTCCTATGCATTTATGATAAATACACATATACCCATAGAGACCCAAAACAATATCCCAAAGCTTTAAAAGCCTAAATAAAATTTGTATAGGAAAATCTAATACATGTTCTGAAATTGCTCATAGAGTAATACTATATTGGTCAAAAAAAGGAAAATCAAAATAAAGGGGATCTGGCTTTATTTTTGCTTGATACTACTATATCCAGTATCCTTCCTCTTCAGATCAATAACCTCAATCTAAATCTCTTTAAATTGATCTATAGATTTAACACAACCTCACCCAAATATTAGCAGTCTTTTTGTATAAATTGACAAGATGATCCTAACATTTAAGTGGAAATACAAAAAAGCTAGAGCATTTAATACAATTTTGAAAAAGATAACCACAGTTCAAGGGTTTATTCTTCCTGATATCAAGGATTGGTCTAAAGCTACAGTAATTAAAAGAGTGTGCTATTGACATGAAGGTAGACAAAAAGATCAATGGAAAATAATAAATAGCTCATAAATAGACCCCGATATATAGGGTTAATTGATTTTCAATATAAGTACCAAGGAATAACCTCTTCAATAAATGATGCTAGAAAACATGCATATCTGAATTGTTCTGTGTAATAAAGTGAGGAAACAATTGCAATCTGGGAATTAGAAGAAAGAAGATGTGGACTGAAGAATGGTTGGGGAGAAGCTGCATGGAATAAAACTGAAGGTTATTAATTTTACTGACAGTCCTCTAAGTACTAGGAAATTTTGGAAGTAGACATACTTGTTTTAAGAAGTCTGCCATGGTATATGTGGTGCAAATATCTTCTTACAAATTTCCTGCAATCTTTTTGGTGAAATTTGCATAATCCATCAATGCTTGATGCTTTTAATTTGAGTGGATTATTTCTCGGTAATGTGAATATGAGGTGATTTCTGTGTTTGACTTTTGCAAAGTAATAAAAAAGGAGTGCCCACTTAGAGATATATTGCCATGTGGGAAATAAATTAGCAGAAATTAAAAACAAAACAAACAAAAAAGTGCATATCTATTAGCAAAGAAAAATGAAAAAGAAACTCAAGGATTCCTTCACACCGCAAAGACAAAAGAACTCAAAACAGAGTATGATATATATGGGTAAATATAAGTGGATAGTGAGTATTTCAAAGAATAAAATAATTATTTTATCAAAAAGTAATGTAGAAATATATGTAGAATTAAAATACTAGACAAAAACAGATGAAAATAAAAGAAGGGTAAACATTATTGAAGCATTCCAAGCTTCCATCGTTAATGAGATTGTAAGGTAATGATCAAAGATACAAGATGTAATTTTCAAGGTTATTGAAAGTGATACTATGATACTATAAAACTCTTAGTTAAATCAGAAAATAAAATAATTTTTTAAAATAAAATGATTTAAAATGTTTTATATATCTAAGTCAAAAAGAGAGAATGTGACTCTTAGTTATATCAGAAAATAAAATAATTAAAAATTTTTGATAAATCCAAAAGAAGTCAAGAAAAGAGAGAAGTAAAATAAAACAGATAAATCATATGAAAATAAAGGTCAAACAGATATATAAGTGATTGCATCAAATGTACTGTTGAGATTGTCCCAGTGGATTAAAACAAAAATAATAAGCATATATACTGGTTGCAAGTGGCATGTTGTAAATATAAACATACAGAAAGTTTAAAAGTAAAAGCAGAATGAAATATTTACACCATTGCCACACCCTTGCTCCCCAAATAATTGCTCGCTAAACGAAAGCTTGTGTAGTCAAATTAATGAGATACAAAGGCAATTTATTTTTTTCATAGATAGATAAATTTCCAATAGGCAGATTTTAGGAAGCATCACGAAGGCAACTTTAAGAAAGGGGCACTTCAAAGAGTTAAAGTAATTTTTTAAAAAAACAAGCTGACATCACGCTATCTGACTTCAAAACATTCTACAGTACTACAGTAACCAAAACAGCATGGTACTGACATAAAAATTGATACATAGGCCAATGGAACTGAATAGCGAACACAAAAATAAACCCACACATCTATACCCAAGTGATGTGTGACAAAGGCATCAAAATCACACATTGGGAAAAGGATAGTATCATCTTCAATAAATAGCATTGGGAAAACTGGATATTCACAGGCAGAAAAATAACTCTGAACACTATCTCTTATCACATACAAACATTAACTTGAAGTGTATTAAAGACTTTAATGTAAATTCCGAAATGATAAAACTACTAGAAGAAAATGTAGAGAGATGCTTCACAACACTGGTCTAGGAAGAGGCAACTAAAGCAAAAATAGAAAAAATGGGATTACACTGAGCTGAAATGCTTCTGTGCAGCAAAGAAACAACTTACAGAATAAGAGAAAATATTTGCAAACTTTGCATCTGACAAGAGAATAATACCCAGAATATATGGAATTCAGTAGCAAAAATACAACAACAACAACAAACAAATCCTGATTTTAAAATGGACAAAATACCTGAATTGACTGAATAGATATTTGTCCAAAGAAAACATGCAAATTGCCAACAGGTATGTGGGGGGAAAAAAAAAAAAAAATCTACATCACTAATTATCAAGGAAATGGAAACAAACCCACAATGAGATATCTCCTCTTTTCCATTAGAATGGCTATTATCAAAAGGACAAAATGTAAAAAATGCTTATGTGAATGTGGGGAAAGAACACTTATACATTGTTGCTAGGCATTCAAATTAGTATAATCATTAAAAAAACAATATGGATGTTCCTCAAAAAATTGAAAACAGAACTACCATATGATCCAGCAATCCCCACTGTTGGGTATATTATTCAAAAGAAACAATATCAATATGTCAAAGATATATCTGCATGGTCATATT
Source organism: Tarsius wallacei (assembly GCA_963574415.1). Taxonomy (NCBI): domain Eukaryota; kingdom Metazoa; phylum Chordata; class Mammalia; order Primates; family Tarsiidae; genus Tarsius; species Tarsius wallacei. The sequence goes on from CAUYQG010094586.1 coordinate 4,878, forward strand.
TATTGTGGCACTAGTTACAATAGACAAAATATAGAATAAATCTAACAGAAGAATAGACGAATGGATTAATCTGGCATATATACACAATGAAATACCATTCAGTCATGAAATAATAAACTTCATCACTTTCAGAAACATGAATGGAGATGGATGACAGTATGTTAAATGAAATAAGTCGGGCACATAAAGACAAATACTGCATGATACATTCATATGTGAAATCTAAAGAAGTTAATTTCACAGAAGTAGAAGAAGAGTGGTGATCAGGGTCAGAGAGGAGAGGGTAGACATGAGAATAAGAAGAGACTGGTCAATGAGTAGAAAGTTATAGTTAGATAAGAGGAATAAGATATATAGCACAGTAAGTTAACTATGGTTAAGAATATTGTATTGTATATTTGAAAACACCAAGAGGATAAGATTTTGAATGCTTTTATCACAAGTACATGATAAATGTTGAGATGATGAATGTGCTAAATAATCGGATTTATGTATTATACGACATATGCATGTATCAAAACCTCACACTGTACTCGATAATTATGTACAATCATTAAGTGTCAATTCTAAAAAGTTTGATTGAGTTTGTTTAATAAATTTAAAATAAATTCCTACTTATGGTTTTTTTTTTTTTTTTTTGAGTTGCAGTCTCACTCTGTCGCCCAGACTGGAGTGCAGTGGGCACGCTCTCGGTCACCACAGCCTCAACCTGCTGGGCTCCAGCGATCCTTTTGCCTCAGCCTTCCAAGTAGCTGGAACTACAGGTGCGCGCAACCACGCCCGGCTAATTTTTTGATTGATTGTAGAGACGAGGTCTCGCCAACTTGCCCGGGCAGGTCTCGAACCCTCAAGCTCAGGCAATCCACTCGCCGGGCCTCCCAAAGTCTTACTTATGTTGATAATGTAAACTACTTCCCCAAATTTGGCCAAGGCCCATGTGTTTATTTTCAAGTGATCAGACCCATCTGCAGGTTATAAATAGCTGTGGCGAAAAGGTGTTTAGAATTACCTCATTATTTGTAAATGCTATCATGTTTGGTGATATTCTAGAAGGAAGTGAGTTTTCTAAATTTAATGTTGTTTTAAAAATAAATTGGCAAAAGAAGAATAAAATACATAATAGATAACCAAAAAAATCATTTCAGTAAAAATTGAAGAATGAATTGCAGTACTGGAGAATATATGGAGAAAGTTCAATTCTGCCTGCTGGTCGAGGACATTTGATGTCTTAGTGGCTAAGTCAAGAGAGGGTCAGATCAGAACAGGTTCCAACACTGTTTTATCACAGTAATACATGAGTAATGATAATTTTCAAAGATTTATATTTTGGCAACTCACAACTGCTCTAAGCCTTTAAAACATAAAGAATATATATTTTTATTTAGAATATGTTTGCAAAAACAGAAATATATATTATGTGTGCAAATGTATGATCACTGCATTCTTCTAGTTAATGTCTAAACATTGGTAATTATATTAATCAGAAAGAGGTCAGACCCTAGTTTACTATATAAGAAAACATATTTAACGGTGAAAAAATTTAATGTTGGTATATTTAAGAACTCAGAATAATCTTATGTTATTAAAGTTTCAATGTGAAAGTTGTATTAACCTTTAAAATTGTGAAGTAGAATATTTATAATACTTAAAGTTTATTTGTGTATTTCTAGACATACAGCAATCTCAAACATATATACAATGTGGACAAATCCTTATCTATCTTGTGGTTTATATCATTTTAAAAATTATTATTCATGGTTACAATAGAACATTTGTCCAAATATTCTTTTCAATTTAAAACGTTTTCTTTATTAAATTAGGTTTTTCTCCTTTGTAGCCATTAAAAAAATTTATAATAACAGCACTCAAATATTCTAACAAACTTCAGTGTCTTCTTCAAGACTTATTAATTCTCCATTCTTGATATATTACACAAAGATATTTTCTACTACATTCACTCTATGTAAAATTAATTCTAATTTTCTTTGTATTGATAAGTTTTTAATGACTCATTAGGTATTTTCATTTTTAACATAATTATGGCTCCATTTGTAAGTTTTCAAAAGCAAAAATGAACAAAGGAAATCAAACACAAGTTTTTCCTAAAACCAAAGCCAAATAAATTTCAAATAGACTTTTAATTCCTCTAAAAGTTATTTACCATTTACAAATGCGGAAATAGAAATCTGTCCTCTTGAGAAATATTTTCCACAAAGACCAAATCAGTCAGCAATATGTATAATTCTGTACTTTATACTGAAGCTTAAGCAAACTTATGAATAAAGAAATATTAATTAGGCTACATTAATAAATGTTTTCAAGAGTCATCATTTTAAATTTAACTACTACATAAAAATAAGTTTTCTTCTATATTTAAGTTCTCTGATCTTTCAGTCAAGCTCACATTGGTTATTAAAAGGCCAGATTTGGAGAAACTGTCTTTTCAAATATTTATAATATTATATGATGTCTGAATTAGGAAAATAGCCTAGCAGAGTAGGGTGGAAATACTATACCTTAATTCATACCTGGGTAAAGAAGGGTTCATAAATCTCAACCCCTTTATCAGATCCTTGCAGTAACACCTCCTGGCCGCGTCTCCAGCTATACCGAACAGGCGGGTTAGAATTGGCCACACACCGGAGGAACACTGTTCTTTCATAGTAGAATTGTTCTTTAGCTTCACCTATACTTTGATGAACAGTTACTACAGGGTCATCCAAATCTAGAAGAAATAAAAACAACCAAGGAACAATGTTATGAGATAGCTGGCTTTGATGCATACTTCCAATTTATTGCATTACTTATCACTAGGCTTATTTTTTCATTAAGCTTATTGATCTCATTTGCAAAGAAGTTTCCAATGATAAGAAGTAATAATTACTTCTTAGCATCTATATTTGTTGAGACAATAAAATGACCTCATATAGAAATATATGTTAGAAATAACTCACATAAAACAGAGCTCCATGAGACAGATAAAAATTCAAAATCCTCATATTCAAGAGTTTAGCTAAAACAATGAATATTAAGGCCAAATAAATTAATATTAAGCAGTCCAATTGACCCTTATTATACCTTAATATACTTATTTTTCCAATTATTTATAACAGATATATTAAAACAAATAATTATGTTTATAAATTACTACAATATTTTTGATAACAAAATATGATCTCACACTGGTTTAAATTTTATCTTCATCTCGAATTTTATATGCCAGGTTATATTTGTTAATTTGAAATTTGCTAATAGAAGGCAATATTAAAATGCATTCATATTTGTATTGCTGAATATTGAAACTAAATATGTGTCATTTTACATGTATCCCAAAGAAATATTACACACTCTAGGGTTTAGCATTTTCTGTAAGAGGTCAACTCATCAGTATCTTGGGCTTTGTGCATCTTATTGTCACTGTCTTAACTACTCATCTCTGCGATTGTAGTGTGAGAGCAGTCAAAGATAATAGGTAAATGAATGAACAATGTTACTTAGTTCCAGCAAAACTTTATTTCTAAATACAGATATTGCTCAGCCATATTTAGCTAATGAGCTACAGTTTGCTTGCACCCTTGATATGACACATCCCAGGTTCTTTCCTTAAGAGAAAAATAAATTAAAAAGTGTGCTTGCCTTAAGTCAACAACAAGCTTGTAGTTCCATGTGGTAGTATAAATTTAGCATATATTTTTCAATTATGATCAAACATCTGTGTTAGCTACCACCTTCACCTATCTTTATCCTTTTAATTTTATAACCATGAAAGATTACTTAATCTGGGAATAATAATAGTACCATGTTATTCAGGCTGTGAATGGATTAAATGAGATAGTCCATAAAGCCCTGGACATGTAGTAAACACTCAGTAAAAATTAGCTATTACTGTTAATAATATTATTATTATTATCATTATTATGGTCTCATTTAAACCCTCATTGATTCCATGTTGTTTTCTTGCTTTTTTTCTCACCAATTCATAATGCATTCAACTCATTATAATTAGGTGAAAACATCACTTGCCCATTTGTTCAGGCTATCAAATGCCTCTACATGTGAGAACACTTTGGGGAAGGCATGGAAACGATCTACCGTATTTATATAGAAATAAGAAGACTGAAGCATGTGATATGCTGCCCTGAATATTTGAAAGACATGGTTCCTTAGAAAATACTTTTTGATGTGATAACACAATAAAAAGCCAACAAAAGTAGTAAAGTAATAGCTGCCCTATGGAATCAAAATCCTCTCTTTTAAGAAGAGTTTTGTTTTTTTCATTTTCAAATGTGAATTGCTTGACAGTTCTACTTCGATTTCTAGTTTTGCAACATTCTGAGGACATTTTTTTTTTCCAACATTAGAATATTTTCACAGCTACCTCAAAGGCTTCTAATTTTAGTAATGTAAATTTACAGAACAACTGCTGCTTTTTGGTAAAGTTTAAGGACATTTCTATTTAAATCCACTCTAATAGCTGTGTAGGGATATATGTTGTCTGGTTTTATTAAGTTGGGATATTTAGGGATACTAGCATCATTATCATGAGCTATTCAAATTTGAGAGGTTTTTTTGAGTTGGAGTCTCACTCTTGTCGCCCATGCTGGTCTCAAACTCCCATGCTCAGGCAATCCTCTCGCCTCGGCCTCCTAAAGTGCTGGGATTATGGGCTGAGCCACCGTGCCCGGCCCAAAGGTTTTTAAACTTTACCAAATAGTCGCTTACATAGTGATTTGCCCTTCATATAATATATCAAATCCAACAGGAGATTGATTAACTGAATTTAGTCTTAGTTACTTGAATAAAGGTACTCTGATTCCACTGTAAACAATTTATTTCCTTTCTTTCAAAACATAATTTATTTTAGTCATAGGCTCATTTTTGGAAGCTATCAGTTGCATATATTGGCGAAACATAATTCTGAATCAGAAAGCTTAGGAACAAAACAGAATTGGATAGTAAATAGTATAACAATGATGAACTTTGTTGGGTTCCAGGGAGTTAATAGTGTCATACTTTCCAATGTCCACTATTGATGTGTCCTTAGCTCTTTTCTTGTTAGATGGTGGTGTCAGTAGGCTCAGTCAGGACTAGACCAAACTTGAACAATCATTTAAAATGCTCTTTCTCTGGTCTGGATGAGTTTTGGGTCACAGATTCTAATTCTGTGACAATGGTTTACTGAACATAGCATTGCCTAAGTTATCTGTTGAATTCAATCGTGTTTAGAAATTTCTACTTCATAAAATTTCTAAGTGAATTTTTTTTTCTCTTCAGATTTAAAAGCCAACATGTGAAAACAAGATTTTCTATAGACAAATGAAATGATGGCATGGCTAAAAAATATATTTTAAAGACTATATGTGTGTATGTATATTGCACACATATAATGATATGTAATTTCAGTAATTTATACACAAATATCACTTAAATATATTTCTATATACATTCCATACATTATTACATTTATACTGAATATATGCAGTTGAGTACCTTTTAGATCAACACATGTGGGGGGCTGAAGTTAAGTAGGATTGAACAGGGAAAGGATTGAACCACAGTGCAGTAGAAAAGGTCTCAGCAGCTATGAAGAGGTTTGGAGTTGGGATGAAACAGGAAGGCTAAGTCTTTCTAGATCCACCTCCTACCCCATCAACCAGTCATTCAATTTGTGATACTCCCCACCAGGGGACATGACTTTGGGAGAGGCTTTTCTGTTCAGCTTATTTCTAGAGAGGGCAATTTCCAAGGAGAAACTTAGCTGATAGCCATCAGCTGCTACGAGGAAAGGTATCAGCAGCTGGAGAAATGAATGCTTCAGCCTTGAGGAGGGGATCTGGCTGGTGCACTATGGCACCCATTCAGATGGACTTGCCAGGTGTGATCATTCTATCTGGGAAAAGATAGAGACTAACTAGAATCTTCAGGTTTCTAGTTAGTCTCTTTCTGGGAAAACTTCCAAAGGAAAATGAAGAAGGCAAAGATTTGCCATCTTCTTCTCCTATTGCCATTCCAGATTACTTTTATCCAGGACTGGTCTATCTCTTGGTAGGTAGCTTACCTAGAGGGGCTACTAGAATATATACCATTACCATATATACCGGTGGTGGTGTTGCATAGTTCTTTCTGGTAACTCAGTTTGTTTCTTCAGTCCATGAGTTCAAGTTCTGAACATTGCCACAGGTTCAGAAATTGGACAATGATGTTCAGAAATCAGGTGGTGATATACAGTCTTCTGATCATCCACCTTTGACTTATTTTAATTGCGTGGATTTTACAATAGTTTGCTGTCTGTACACTTATTTTCCCCTAGATACAATGTGCTATTTTTTTTTAAAGAAAATATGTTTATTTGGGAATAGAGCATTGTGATGGGAATATGCATGCCACAGAATGCTATGTGTGTATTCAGGGAGGTAAAGGAAAACAGGCTTTTAAAGAAAAAATAAGGATTGGCTAATTGTTTTGAAATAATTATCCTTGGCTATAAAGATTAATAATAAGGGTGATGTGAGTACAACTTTGAATAGGCCGCTTCTGGAGAGATGTCCTTGCAGAAGTATTTTTCGTGTGAGGTTGCAATGGCCTTTGTGCAAGCTTGTGGTTTTTGTAGTCTTTATCATTATCAGGCATACAAATGTGAGAATCCTTTCTTTATGGCCTTTCCCAGATGTATTTCAGAGTGATATAGTGTGCTCTATTAACCATCTCCACTGGGTCTAGAGTCTTGGATGCATTTGAATTAGCAGCTCATTATGATAATGTGTGACCACATTGCTTGTCGCAACTAAGAACCATCACCTAGCCTTTATTATTTTGATATCCCATAATCCTCTTTGTTAGCAGAGCACCCAATTCTATATCTATATCAACAGAGAACAATCATCCCTGAGTTTCTCAATGGTGCTTGTGTTGCAGTCATCTGCACATTCTTATTGCTTTAGTCAATTAGGTATCCTCCAAACTTTTACAAAAAATAGAGTAAGCTGATGATATTTCAAGACCATACCCGATATCACTTTAGTATGCTCACATCTCTGACTCCTTGATTCTCTTTTTTTTAAATTCTCTGCATATCCGCATGGCGGTACTGGCATTTATACTGTATTTAGTGGGGATCATTGCTTTTCCCAAGCTTCCAAGAGCTATACTAGCAGAATATAATATTGTTTTCTGCTGTCCTTGCCAAAGTGTTAAATCTTGTTTTGTGGTTGAATGTTCAATATAAACTCTTATTCTCTGCCTTCACTTGATCTTATTCTCTACCCCCAACTTTATTCAATCTTATTTTCTATCCCATTTAATACAGCAGCCTCAGAATCTAGCCGCATAATACCCCTTCCCCCAGCCCCTGCCAACTGGCTAGAGTCTACAGATTATTTGAAGTATAATCTTTTTGCATAGCTCATTAACGTTATCTACTGACCCTCCATATTGATTTGGTAGCCAGGAATGGACATGGGAATATATCCTAAGTTTGTGTTGCCTCAAAGTGAATAAGTTTCTGCTTCATCTTCAAACAAGATGGGAGTGACAACCTCTAATTGGGAGGACAATGCCACTTTTGTAGGTCCAGAAGGTTTAGGAAGATTTATGGTTTCAAGGTTATAAAGTTCATAAACTCAGATATAGCCTACTGTCCAAGTTAGGGTTTCACTTATTCCCAACTGTCAGAGTCTGGTTTAGCTGAGGATATAGACTCTCTGAACTTCTGTTATACTTTTAAATAAGTCCTAAACCTTGTTATCAGCTTAATGATCTCTGGTTACAGGAGATAAGAATTTATATCTTGCTAAAGAGGTTTTATTCTCACATATTACCCTGAAGTAATGATTAACTAACTCAGTCATTCCTTTCTCCACTGCATGAAAGGAATCAGCAGAAATAAATTGATTCCATTATCTTTGTAATTATTATTTTCCTCTGAATTCCTCAAAAGCCAGACATAGTGAACTCACGGTGCACTACCTATCATTAGTACCTACCTTTGTTTACTATAGTGAAGATATTAATGATTTTTCATTGTAGCATTCCAAAACTATCAGTGGTCACCTACAAATAGCAACGGGGCTCTCATTGCCAGCCAGCTAGTGGGCTGATGAGTGATCCATTTAACATTCTATTTTAAAGTCAACTTTCTCAGAACAGCTAGTACAGGTTCTTTGAAGAAAAGAAAAGGAAATTTGATTCTTTAATGAACACATGCATTAAGGAAGTTTATTAGAGGGTATTGGGAGCCAGCCTTGGAGGCCCACCAGATTGACAGGGTTTTGGTTACCCGAGGCCACAAGGCGAGTCCGGGAACCTGAGTCCCTACAGTCATGGAAAAAGAATACAGAACGTTTATGTGAAGTATTTTCAGCTACTGAAATCTCATTGTCCATCTTTCCACTTCCCACTACGTTGTTTGACCTTTCCCTTTTGCCCATGCCATGGTCAAGTTGAATTATTATTTGTAGTTATAGTTATGGTGTTCGGATATAAGACATAAGATTTAAGTTAAGTGAAAGTTTATATTAAGGT
>CAUYQG010094587.1:0-15770 GCA_963574415.1 Tarsius wallacei
TCCTACTATAGTAAGGAACAAGGCAAAGACGACTACTCTCATCACACTTTAAAAATATTGTACTGATATCATCAAGGGTGCCTGAACGAAGCAATTTTGTACACCTAACCCCTAACTGTACCCCATAATACCATAATAAAAAAATAAAAAAATAAAAAAATAAAATAAAATAAAATAAAAAGTAGGCCAAAGACATGAATAGACACTTCTCAAAAGAAGATATATATACGGGCAGCCAACAAACACATAAAAAAGTGCTCAGTTTCACTCATCATCAGAGAAATGCAAATCAAAACAACGCTGAGATACTACCTAACCCCTGTAAGAATGGCCATCATTAATAAAACAAACAACAACAGATGCTGGCTAGGATGTGGAGAAAAAGGAACACTTCTACACTGCTGGTAGGAATGCAAACTGGTGTAGCCTCTTTGGAAGACAGTGTTGCGATTCCTGAAAGAACTAGAAATTGACCTTCCATATGACCCAGCAATTCCCCTACTGGGAATATACCCGGAGGAACTCAAATTATTCTACCAAAAAGATACCTGCACACATATGTTTGCTGCAGCTCTATTCACAATAGCAAAAACATGAAACCAACCGTGCTGCCCATCGAAGCTGGACTGGATAAAAAAAATGTGGTACATATACACGATGGAATATCATGCAGCCATAAAGAAGAACAAATATATGGACTTTGCAGCAACTTGGATGGATTTGGAGTCAATCATGCTCAGTGATTTATCACAGAAACAAGAGAGTTCCATATATTCTCACTCATAAACGGAACTTGAACAATTATAATGCTATAAGACAGCCATTGGCAGTAGTGAGAAACTGTCAGGGGAGTGGGGGTGGGATTGGCAGTTGTGGGAAACTGCCAGGGGGAGGAGGGGCATACTTCATCAACAGGAGTACCTGCATGATCAATGTTTGTATACTTAACCCTGAAATGTACCCCACATCTTTATAATAAAATTTTTTTTAAAAAATCAAAAAAAAAAATATTGTACTGAAAGTACTACTTAGGGAAATAAGAAAAAGGAATAAAAGTATTATGGACTGAATTGTATCCCCTCAAAACTCCAGTTCTCCAGAACGTGTCTGTATTTAAGCATAAGGCCTTCAAAGAGGTAACTAAGAAATAAGTCTGTAATCTAATATAATTGGTGTTCTTTTTTTCCCCTACCTAGTAAACCTCATTATTCATGTGTTTAAAGAAAGTAGTTACAGAGCCGCACACAACGGCAATTTTCAAACTGGAAACCAGATACAAGAAATAATTTCTAACTCATATTTTGAGCCTTTTAAGCAAACCTCTCACTACTTTTAAGATAAAAGAAAAAAATTATTACAGGATACATTTTCATTGTAGAAATTTTAGAAACACAGGTAACCAGAATTATAATTTAATTAGAATTAGAATTAGAATTTTTAAATTATCTATAATCCACTTAGCTAAAGCCACATTTGAAACATACCCCTCCAATCCTCAGTCTATGCACATAAAACATTTTTTAATGAAAATAAGATCATAATGTATGTATTGCTTTATAATCAGCTTTTTTCTTTTAACAAAATACACTGAAAATCTTTCTAACATTATTGTATACCCTTTGGGATAACTGTATTCTATTGCATAGACATAGTATATTTTCTTAAAATAATTGCCTACTGTCAGACATGTAGAATGTTTAAATTTAAATATTACTGTGATGATGATATTTGGCTTGTAACAAACTTTTGGATATTGAGGAACTTATTTATGACAAAAAAAATCAAAATTTTGTAATATGTAATATCTGCGTAACTCTTGATCATCTCCTTAGGATAAACTAGAAGCAGAATTCCTGAAATCCAGTATGTTTAAACAAAATCATACATAGTTAAGCTATCATAATACAGAACATTGCATCAGGTAAAATCCCAACAAAGCAAGCAGCAACCTATACATTCCACTACTAGCAATATAGATTTGTAAAGCCTTATATAACTCAGCAAACATACTGACTTCATGACAAATAGCAAATTCACAAATTAAAAAGACACCAGCCAGTTGCGGTGGCTCATACCTATAAACAGAACACTATGGGAGGCTGAGGCGGGAGGAGTTCGAGACCTGCCTAGGCAATATAGCTAGACTTTGCCTCTACAAAAAAATCTAAATAAGTAAATATACCCTTGCACTAGCCGGGCATGGTGGTGCACACCTTCAATCTTAGCTACTTGGAAGGCCAAGGCAGAGGGATTGCCTGAACCCAGCAGGTGGAGGCTGTGGTAGCCATGATCATGCCTTCACACTCCAGTCTGGGTGACAGAGTGAGACTGTGACTCAACAAACAAACAAACAAACCACACACCATATTGTAAGGCAAAGATTCAACATCTTTTGTCAAAACTCCCCAAATATTATGCATTAAATTAAGCTTAAAGTATTTAAATATCAGCAATTATCAGAACTAAAGAATATAAAGAATTGTTAATGATCAAGAATTAAGAATGTCAGTATTATTACTTCGTGGAGACCTAAGTAATTTACTGACAAATTCTAACAACTAGATAAACCTATGAACTCTGCTAGAGGAAAACTGTGACATTTTTTGACAAATTCTGTTTAGGAAAATAGGCCTGGCCAGACATGGGAGATTACATGATCGTAATCTCAGCACTTTGGGAGGTTGAGGCAGGAGGATCACTTGAGGCTAGAAATTAGAGACCAGCATGGACAACATAGCAAGACCTAGTCCCTACAAAAAATACAAAATTAGCTAAGTGTGGTGGTGTATGCCTATAGTCCTAGCATTTGAACCCAGGTGTTGGAGGCTGCAGAGAGTTACGACAGCACCACTACACTCTAGCCTGGGTGACAAGAGCAAGACTTTGTCTCTAAAGGAAAAAAAAAATGCCCTAAAACAGTGGATCTAGGTATACAGATGTTACTTACATAAGAATATTTACATATTTACTACACCTTTCAAAAAATTAATATCCAGAAGAACAAATTTCTTCAGATAACTTTTATGTTTTATTTTTGCTTTAAAAATTCAAACAGCTTTAACACTGAGTCACAGTAAGACCTAAAGATCATTTAAAGTTGCTATTGCTACTGAAGCAGAAAAAGCAGAAAGCAAAATACACAAAATCAGGAGCTTTCTGTACCTTGTTGCAGGAAGTCAGAAGTCAATTCACGAGTATTGCTAGGGATTAAAATAATCACAAGAAATGCAAGTAGGAGACAACCAATAAGCAATTCATAAAAAAAATGTTTAGGAACCCAAATGTACAGGAAAAGTTTAAATTGGACCACTCCAACACCCTACCCGAAGAAAAAGTCAATTCAATGAAAGAAACAAGGGCCGAAGGAAAAGAAGGCCCAGGCTTCAGCTCTACAGAGACTCTTAAGTCCAACTGAGAGTACTGGACACTAAGCAGTAAATATTATAGAATCAGTTCTAATTAGTCTACAAAAAAAGTCAAATAGCCTGAATTTCAAGAATAACATCAAATACAAGATGAAAAGTATCCCTGCCTCCTCTAGTTTATCATCACTTGATTTACGAGTAGAACTATCTAAGGATGATACTCACTTTGATTTTTTTCATATTTGCCAATGTCTCCATTTGGTAGATCTTTTCTTTTTGACTTATGAGGTTCACAGAATTCATCTGAAAGTCAATTAAATCCTTCCTCAGTGTCTCCATTTAGATTCTCTTTCATTTTAGCTTTTTTGGACTTGGGGGCGTCCAGGTCATCTGTAACACCATTTTCTCTTGTTTCTGATTTCTCATCTGAGTGATAATGGTGCCTTGACTTCCTTCTATCACTCTTTTGCCTATCCTTCCTCTGGCTATCGGACTTCCTCAAGGGTGCTTCCAGCTCCATAATGTCCCCCCCAGAGGAGTTTCCAAGGCATCACTGGCTGCTGTTGCCTTCCTCCGGGCATGGTGTGTGAAAGGAAGTGGGTGCAGTGTAGCCTCCTGGCCAGGGCCCTGGTCATTTCCCGTAATTGGTGTTTTAATAGTGGGAGGAGATCAGTATACTTTGTACGTGTGCAGACAAACAGCCATGTGAGGAGGCAGCGAGAGGAAGCCATCTGCAAGCTGAGGAAAGAGGTCTGAGAGAAAACAAGATATGCTGGCACCTTGATCTTGGACTTCCAGCCTCCTTAACTGTAATAAAATACATTTTTATTGTTTAAGACACCATGTGTAATATTTTTTATGATATCCCCAGCAAATTCATACAAAAGATGCATGGGAAAGAAAAAATAAAATTGGTTTTAGTTGCAGATAACATGGTTGTCTATGCAGAAAATCTAAAAGAATCAACAACAAAAAACCCTACTAAACTAGGGTTTATAGCAAGGCTGCTAATAAAAGGTTAATATGCAACAACCAAGTTCTTTTCTACATACCAGAAGTGAACATCTGGATTTTAAAATTAAAAATACAGAGTACCTGCATAATCAACGTTTGTATCCCTAACCCTGAATTGTACACCACATCTTATAATTAAAAATAAATAAATAAATAACTGCAATTTTGGAGGTGACAAAAGCAAGATGGTGGTATAGAATATTCCAGCCCTGGTTATCTCACAGAAACATCAATTTAACAATGCTACACTGACCAAAATACCTTTATGAGAATTCCGGAATCCACTTAAGAAACTGTATCCTCAGGAAACAGCAAAGCCAAGAACAGTTTCCATAAAATGAGTAAGAAAAGCAATTTCACTTTACCCATATCAGCTACTTCTCCAAATTGGCACAGGAAATACTAAAACAGCACTCTGGCTCTGACTTTTCCCTTTCAAAGAAAGATAACAGTGAAGTGTAAATTCAGTAGTATGGCTTTTCAGAGGGCTACCTGAAGGGTTTTCTTTTTTTATTTAAATTTTTTATTTTAAAGATGTGGGGTACAATTCAGAGTTAGGTATACTTTCTTTCACAGTCCACTTAGAGTGCTAATAAAACCAGCATAGTTTGGATGCCTGGGGGCTTCTGAAAACAAAGAAGAGAAAGAGTGTGTGTGTGGGTGTGTGGCATGGTTTGCTGGGGTTGCATGGTTAGGCAGCACCAGGAAGAGAATACAACTTGAGCCTTCTACCTCTGAAGGGAGGAAGAGAAGTAGAATGTGCATCTGGTCATAGATTTTTTTTGGAATGCTGCCTTAGGGACTGGTATCAGTTTTGCTTGATTTAGGATGCTGAAGAAGAATGGCATAATTTGGATACCTGGTGATTACTGAGGCAAAGGAAGAACATTAAGCCTTGTTTTTGTAGAGCTAGAGAACTGCAGTACTGTAGAATGACACTAGAAAGAGCAAGAGATTATAAACTTCTGAGAAAGAAACTGGCAAGTATCTCTGAAATTGCATAGAGGCTTGAAGACATTATCTCCATGCCCAAAACGCTTCATATACCCCAGAATCTTTAGTAGGGCTGATTTTAGAGGGCCTTTCTCTGTATAAGCTATCTGTAAAGACTGGTAGAAACAACTATTTATTCAAATGTGTGGGTTCTAACATAAAATTACAAGACACAAAAAAGGTAAACAAAGAAGCAAGACCCCAAAAAAGGAAAAAAAAAATCTTCAGTAACCAATTTTTAAAAAGAAGATATATACATTACCTGAGAAGTAACTCAAAATAACTATCATAAAGATGCTCTGTGCATGAACTATACATTAACCATACATAGTTGTGCGTTTAACTATGCATATGCATAAACAAAATGAGAATATCAACAAAGAGATAGGCAATTGAAAAAAGAACCAAAGAAGCATTTTAGAACTGAAGAATACAACAAGTGAACTAAAAATTTGTTAGAGGAAATTCACCAATAGACTTCATCAAGCAGAAGAAAATAAAAAGGCAGATCATTTGAAATTATTCAGTCAAATGAACAGAAAATAAGAAAAGAGTGAAGAATACCTAAAAGACACCATCGGGTAAAACAATATACAAATTATTGAGTGTCTAGAAAAAAAGAGAAAGAAGCAGGAAGCTTATTTAAAGAAAGAATTGCTGAAAGCTTCCCAATTATTGGGAGGAAAAAAAATCTAGAAGTGAGAACCCCAACGGACTCTAAATAGAGTGAATCCAAAGAAATCCACACTGAGAAACTTTATACAAATTTCAAAAGTCAAAGACAAAAAGAATCTTCAAAACAGCAAAAGAAAAGCAACTCATCACATACTAGGAAACTTGCATAAAACTATCAGCATATTTCTCAGCAAAAATCTTGAAGCTAGAAGAGAGTGAGATAATATATTCAAAGTGCTGGAAGAAGAAAAATGTCAATCAAGAACAGTTTATCTCGCAAAACTCTCCTTCAAAAATAAAGGAGAAATTAAAAACATTCTTAGACTAAAAAGCTGAAATTGCTCATCACCACTAGATCTTCCTTACACAGATTGCTAAAGAAAATTATTGAGTTGAAATAAAAGGACACTAGACTGTGCACAGTGACTCATGCCTGTTATCCCAGCACTTTGAGAGGCTAAGGTGGGGTGTTCCCTTGAGGCCAGGTGTTCAAGATCAGCTTGAGCAAGATAGCAAGATTCCATCTTTACAAAAATTTAACAAATTAGCTGGGCAGGAGGCTGAGGTGGGAGGATTACATAAGCCTAGGAGTTTGAAGTTGAAGTGAACTATAATTACATTCCAGCCCGAGTGACAAAGTGAGACCTTATCTCTTAAAAAAAAAAGATGAAGAAGATGAAGAAAGGACACTAAAGAGCAACATGAAAGTATAAAGTTTGCTGGTAAAGGTAAGTATGTAGAAAATATATAATACCATAATACTGCAATGGTGATGCACAATAACTTTTATTACAGTATAGAAGTTAAAAGACAAAAGTATAAAAAAAAATTGTTAATGGATACACAATACAAAACAATGTAAGTTGTGACATCAGTAACATAAAGTGTTTGTTGGAGAAAAGACTAAAAGTTTAGAGTATTTATATACAACTTATTATATAAAAATAGATTGTTATAATTGTATTATATTTTATGTAAACTCATTCCCAACCACAAAGAAAGTAACCAAAAGACAAAAAATTAAAAAAAAAATGAGAAAATAGGAAAGGAACTCAGGCATGTTAATACAAAATATCAGCAAAACAAAAAGGAAGACAGCAAAGGAGGAAAAGAGGGACAAAGTAACAATGCAGATAGAAAATAATAGCATGGGAATGGTTAACTTTTTCCCTATCTATAATTACTTTAAAGATAAGTGAATTAAGCTGGGCTCGGTGGCTCAGCCTGTAATCCCTCGCTTGGGGAGGCTGAGGTGAGTGGATTGCCTGAGCCTGCGGGTTCGAGACCCGCCTGGGCAACTTGGAGAGACCTCATCTCTACAATAAATCAAAAATTAGCTGGGCGTGGTAGTGCACGCCTGTAGTTCTAACTATTTGGAAGGCTGAGGTGGAAGGATCGCCTGAGCCCAGTAGGTCGAGGCTGCGGTGGCCTGGAGCAGCCACTGCACTCCAGTCTGGCCGAGAGTGAGACTCCAATGCAAAAAAAAAAAAAAGAAAAAAGAAAAAGATAAGTGAATTAAACTTCCCAATCAAAAAATATAGAGTGACTGAAGGGATTAAAACAAAGCAAAACAACAGCAAAATAAATTCCCAATATTAAACTTTATGATGTCTACAAGAGACACATTTGATTTAAGAATATATGCAGGCTGAAAGGAAAAGAATGAAAAAATGTAATCTGTTGCAAATGGTAACCAAAAGAGAATAGGAGTGGCTATACTTATATCAGACAAAATAGACTTTAACTCAAAAACTGTCAGAGGAACAAAAGAAGGACATTATATAATAATAAATAGGTCACAACAAAAACAATTATAAATATATAAGCATCCACTATGAAAGCACCTAAATACATAAAACAAATATTGACTAAACTAGTTCAAGAAATAGGAATACAATAATAGTAGGAGATTTCAATGTTACACTTTTAATAGTGGATAGAATGTCCAGAAACAAGATTAATAATAAAGCAGAGTACTTGACCAACACAATAGATCAAGTGAAACTAACAGACATTTAGAGAACATTCTATTGAACAGTAGTATAATATACATTCTTCTCAAGTACACAAAAAATATTCTCTAGGATAGATTAAATGTTAGATCACAAACCAGTCTTCATAAATTTAAGAAGATTAAAATCATACCAAGCATATCTTCTGACCACAGTGGACTAAAACTAGAAACTAAGGGCAAAATAAAAGCTGAAAAATACACACAAACATGAAAACTAAACAACATACATATGAACAACCAATGGATCAAGTAGAAATGAAACGAAAAATTAAAAAATATCTTGAGACAAACAAAAATGAGAAACACACTCAACATACCAAAACTTAGGGGATGCAGAAAAAGAAGTACTAAAAAAGAAGTTTATAGTCAAAACTTATATACAAATTTGTAAGTAAAAGCCTATATTATAAAAAGAAAATTATCAAATAGATAACCTGAGGTAAATATAAAAAAAGAAAAATCTAAGCCCCAATTTAGCAGAAAGAATAATATAATAAGATTAGAGTAGAAATAAACAAAATAGAGAACAGGAAACAATATCAAAAAACTATAGCTGGTTTTTAAAAAAGGTCAGTCAAAAGAGAGAAGACTCAAATAAATAAAAATCAGAACTGAAAGAGGAAATAGTACTATTGATGCCACAGAAACATAAAGGTTTATGAGACTACAGTAAATAATCGTATGCTAACAAATTGGATAATCTAAAAGAAATGGATAAATTCCTAGACATTTACAACCTATTATGACTGAATCATTTAAAAAAAGAAAATCTTAAAGGACCTGTGAGGAGATTGAATGACCTTAAAGGACCTGTGAGGAGATTGAATTCAACAGTGAAAATCTTGAGACCAGATGGCATCATTGGTGAAGTCTACCAAACATTTAAAGAAGAATGAACAACAGTTCTTCTCAAGATCTTCCAAAAAATTGATGGGGATATAACACTTCCAAACTTATATGATGCCAGCATTATCATGATACCAATGCTAGACAAATACAGGAAAAAATTACATCACAGTATCTCTGATGAATATAGATGCAAAAATCCCCCCAAAATACTAACAAGTTGAATTCAATAGCACATTAAAAGGATTATACACCATGATCAAGTGGGATTTATGACCAGGTTGCAAGGATACAAAATTCATTCCATGAGATATACTACATTAAACTAAATTGGATATACAAATCACATAATTATGTCTCAACAAAACTCAATAGCCTTTCATTATAAAAACACTCAACACACTAGAAATAGAAGAAAATTACTTCAAGTAATAAAGGTCAGATATGAAAATGACACAGCTAACATACTGAATGGTTAAAAAAAGTTGAAATTTTTTATCTTAGATATGAAATAAGAAAAGGATACCTATTCATACAATTTCTATTTAGTATTGTACTAGAAGTACTAGCATGAACAACTAGGCAAGAAAAAGAAATAAAATGCATCAAAATTGGAAGGGAAGTAAAATAATCTCTGTTCACAGATGATAGAATTTATATGTAGAAAACTCTAAAGATTCCACAAAAAATACTAAAACTGTTAGAACCAATACACAAATTCAACACAGATGCAGGATAGAAAAGGAACACAAAACAACTTGTGTTTTTACACATTAACCAATGGACAATACAGAAAAGGAAATTAAGTAAACAATATCATTTATGGTAGCATAAAAAAGAATAAAATACTTAGAAAAAACTGAATTAAAGAAGAAAACTATTTGTACAGTGAAACTGCAAAAACAATTCTGAAAGAAACTATAGACGGCAGAAAAATGAAAAATGAACATCTATATTCATAAAATGGAAGGTTTGATATTGTTAAAATGTCCATATTACCCAAGACAATCTACATATTTAAAGCAATTCCTAGAATTTTATAGAACCAGTTGGAATGTGTGAGACTCTGTATAAGTGAGTGTATGTAAGGACAAATTTGCTTGCATGTGTGTGTGCAAGTGTGTGAGTGTTTGAGTGGGGATGCAGAGACACACAGCCTGGGCTCTCCTGCTAAAGTGGCTACTGCCCACTGCTGCTCTGAATCCAGTTCTTTCCATGGTGCAGGAGCAAGTGCCATTTTTGGGGGTCTCCTTGGGAGGAATAGGGATCAGCCTGCTGTGGCATCTCGCGTCTGGTCTATCACTACCACCTTTAGCACCAGATTGGACACTGACAGTGGGGACAGTAAAGAAAGTGCTATGAGGGAATCAGTGGCTGAATTCCATCAGAAGAGAAAACACAGCACAGGGGCACAGGACTGGCATAGAGTTCCAGTGACTCCATCCCCCACTCTGGACCATTGTGGGACAACGGGTGCAATCAGAGTAGGAGGATCTAGCCACAGATGAGTATAGGTGAGAGTGTGACTGATCCAATCCCCATCCCCCAGAAACCCATGAGGCATCTCACCCATGCAGAAAGTGGTCTTGTTGGTGTGCACCCAGAGACAGTGGAATACAGGTGAAGCTGTTAGGGGTGGTGGAGCAACCAGAGTAAGCCCCCCTCACCACATAGAGAATAAGGGAGTGGGTCTAGAGTTCAGAGGCCCCTCCCTTCCTCCATGAGCCAAGAGTGGTGGTGACTGAGATACACCTCCAAAAAAGGAGCCTGAAGTTGCAGCAACTATTGCAAGAAGGAGCTCAAGGTTCACAAAGATTTTTTTTTGGCTTGCTTTCTGTATATATTTGTGTGTGTGTGTGTGTGTGTGTATTGTGTTTCTTTTCCTTTGTTTTTCAGATGTGGGTATATATGAGGGCATGTCTTCTTTTTTCTTCTACTTAGTAGTTGTTTTAGTTTGTCTGTTTGTTTTTCCTTTTCTTCTTTCTCTTCCTCTTCTTTATTCTTCCTTCTATCTTTCTCTGTTCTTTTCCTTTCCCTTATGGAATTTCAGACTCGGGATTATACATATGTTCCCATTTTGTGGACATATCATGAGGTGGTGGGAAGTGGGTCCCAGGGAGTCCACATCCCAGTCAGTGAACATTGTGATCTGCAGGTGGCTTCTGAATCTTAGCTACTCCATTGCACCTTATTAAAATCTTAAAACTACAAAAAGATTGCACAGCCCCCCCACTCCTAGCCCTGTTTCAAAATAGAACAAACTCAGAGGCTCTGTTCAGAGAAGGATAGGTGGCTGAGCCAACAACAGAGGTGAAATCTTCTTCCTCTATCACTGAATAATGAAATTAAAGAAAAAGGAAAGGTGATCTGTCACAAATGAGGAAAAAAATCAATGGAAGATTACAAGTAATCTCCTGAGTCCCAAAGAAACAGTGCCTGAAAAGCAGACCTCTGGGCTCAAACAATGGAGACCACCTACAATTGGCACAAGAAAACAAGAGAGATCAGGGAATGAATGGAAAGAGTGAACAAGACACAAGAAAAATAAACAACATTGAAGGAACTTGTAACAGAGATTTTGACCATAAATAACTCTGTCCAAGAAATAAACAACAAGTTGACAAGCATGGAAAGCAGAATAAATCAAGCAGAGGATAGACCCTCAGAGCTTGAAGACCAAAATATGGTATTAACTCAATTGTTAAAAACATAGAAAAAGAATTCAAAAGAAAGGAACAAATCTCCCAAGAGATATGTGATTACATCAATAGACCAAACTTATGCCTGATAGGTATCCCTGAAGCAAAAAGGGAAATGGAGAATGCCTTGGAATAAGCATTTCATGAGGTTATCCAAGAAAACTTCGCCCATATCGCTAGAGATGTGAACATCCAAATACAAGAGATTTAGAGAACTCCTACAAGGCATCAAATGAGAAGAACAACACCTAGAAACATAGTAATTAACTTACACAAAGTGGGTATTAAAGAAAAAATCCTAAAGGCAGCAAGAGACAAAGGTCAGACTGCCTACTTGTGAAGACCAATCAGAATAGTACAAGACTTGCCTACAGAGACACTGCAACTAGAAGAGCCTGGAGTCCAATTTTCAAAGTTCTTAAAGATAAACAATTCCAACCAAGAATTCCCTACCCAACTAAACTAAGCTTCATCAGTGATGGAGAATTAAAATCCTTCCCAGACATCTAATCCCTAAGAGTTTATGCTGCTTCCAGATCTGCTCTACTGGAAATGCTTAAGAAGTTATTAAGTGCAAAAGATAAAAAAAGAGGGAGGTTGGGAAGATGGTGGCTGAGCCAGTCAGACTATGCAAGTTCCTGTGTGAGTGAGTGTGTGGAAAATTTTGTGTATGTGCTGGTGAGTGAGCAGGCATGTGAGTGGCTGACTGAGTGAGGGCTAGGGAGATAGTGGCCATGGCTCTCCTGGTGCAGTGGCTGGTGCCACAGCTGCTGGGCTTGGACCCTAGTGACTCCCGGGATGCAGAAGTCAAGTGCCATTTTCTTTTTCTTTTTCTTTTTAATCAACAAACCCTCCCTGGGAAGAAAATGCTGGGAGAGGCTATCTAAGTGGGAGCTCGTGAGCAAGTGGCTGGGCCCCTAGTGCAAAAGCTGGTGCTGCATCTTTTCTGGTTTGTCCCTGCCTCTTCCCAGGTTGCAGAGTTGAGTACCATTATTAAAAAAAAAAAACAGACAAAAGCAGCAGGGAGAGAGACTGCTGGCTCCTGGTTTTGCCTCACCACTTCAGCGCCTGGCAGGGCACTGGCAGCAGGGGCTGCAGAGGCAAAGTCCCATGGAAGAGGACAAGAGAGGCACCCCACCACCATCAGTGGGGCAGGAAAGTGCTCCGACTCATTCACCATGGAGCAAAGCCCCAAACTCTGTGACTGGCAGATCAACTACTCAGGGATTGATCATGACCCAGAGGGAGTATCCTGAAAGCACAACCTTCGGAGGGACCTGATGAGTCCTGAGTTCCAGGCACCCCACCCCCTACACTGATCCAGCTGTGGAGCAAAGGGTGTGGCCAGTAAAGGATGGGGAAGAATTCCAAAGAGATCAGTGGTGAGTCTGGAGCTGACCCAAACGCCCTCCTCCCCAGCAATCCTCTGAACTTCAGACCCACTCAACTGGGCCACGAATGAGAGGGACAAACCCAGCTGGAGCCTGGATGTCAGTCACAATAGGAGAACACCTTTCCAGGATAGGCCAGACTGGGGCACCCCCCTCATGGGTACCTACCTGGGGAAGAGACCCTCCTGTATCTCCCCACTAGAAGAGATCTTTCAACCATACAAGAGTGGAAGGGGAGGACTGCAGCCTCACCCACCTGCACTGCCCCTCCTCCTTTCCTGCTTTGGACACTGAGGAGAGGGTGGAAGAGGTGGCCCTGCAGGAGAGACCTGATTAGAGGAATAATTATAGAGCCTGTCACAAGAAGGCAGGGTTTATTTTATTTTATTTTCAATAAAAAAAAAACTTTTTTGACTGTTGGTTTGCTAGTTCATCTATTTAAAAAAATATTTTCCCTTTATGCATGAAAGTGTATGTGAGGGGTTGATCTGTTCCCCCCCAAATATTTTTTCTTTTTTTTTGTTTCTTTCTTCTTTTTTTGTTGTTTTCTGTTTATGTGTGTATGTGAATGACTGAGTTTTCATCTTTCAATTTTGTTGTTGTTGGTTTGTTTTTGCTCTTTTGTTCTTCTGGGTTTTTAAATTTTCATTTTTTATAGTTTAAGGTGTGTGTCAATATATGTGTGAGTGTTCAACGTGAATTCCATTTCTTTCTTTTTTTTTCCCCCTCTGGTCTTTCTATTTTTCTTCTCAATTCACTTTATGCTAGGCACGTATGTGTGTGTTTAGTTTTCTTGTTGTTTTTTTTTATTGTTTGTTTTGCTTCACTTTGTTGTCATTCTGAAGGAAACCAAGAGCAGAAGCTGACAGAGTCCTTGTGTTCTTTGTTTTATGTTCAAGGAACTAAGCCTACATTTCCTTTTTCTCCCCTGGCCTTTTGGTTGCATTTCTATGGATAGCCAAGGGCTCC
The DNA here is from genome assembly GCA_963574415.1 of Tarsius wallacei. Classification (NCBI taxonomy): domain Eukaryota; kingdom Metazoa; phylum Chordata; class Mammalia; order Primates; family Tarsiidae; genus Tarsius; species Tarsius wallacei. The sequence goes on from CAUYQG010094587.1 coordinate 13,967, forward strand.
AAGTCTGGCCTGGAACCTGCTCATCCTAAGTGATTGCCTTGCTTAGCATAGATGTTAAGATATCCATAGTTTAGTCATTGATACTTACCTTGCTTGTGTGATTTAACTCAGACATTAACATATCCTGTGTGTATGGTTTCGCCTTCCTTTGTGAAATCTTTGTCCAATATAAGAGGCATGCGGTAAAATAAATTTGCTCTCTCTTGCCCCTTGCTACCTGAGAGGGAATCCTCCCAATCCCACTGTTTCTCTGTCTCTATCTTTTCTCATTCCCTCCCCCCAACTCAGGCCCTGATCAGCGGAGGCTGGACCCCTGCATCATTTCAGTTTGTTTTGGGGTGTCTGTGTATGTCTGTGTGTGAGTGTTCTGTCGGGAGCCATAGTCCTTAGAGGAGCAAAATGGAGGAAACCTGAAATGGGAAAAAAACTGGCTGGGAGCAAAGCCCCAGTGGAAAGTGGCCATGGCGAAGGCAAAGCCCCATGGATCCTGTTGATGGACCTTCTCTGACTCTGGAGGATTGCGTGCAAGGGCTTGAAAATGTTTCCCCCCTCTTTTGGTAAAATATTGGCTAGTGTATGCGTGGATGGATGGTAACATTTAACAGCAAAACTATGTATGGATGGAGGGATTGCAGCAAATGTACCCCTTGGAGATATGTGAGGATGTTTTTCAATCTCCTTTCCCAGTGTATGTTTTTGTCTTCCCTGTAAAAGATAAGTTGGTTGTATATATTTGGATTTATTTCTGGATTCTCTATTCTGTTCCATTAGTCCATGTGTCTGCTCTTGTACCAATGCCATGCTGCTTTGGTTATTATAGCCTTGTAGTATAATTTGAAGTTAGGTAACGTGATGCCTCCAGCTTTGTTCTTTTTGCTTAGGATTGCTTTGGCTATTCTGGCCCTTTTTTGGTTCCATATGAATTTTAGGATTATTTTTTCAATTCTGTGAAAAATGATGTTGGTAGTTTGATAGAGATTGCATTGAATCTGTAGATTTGGGTACATATTTTAATAATGTTGATTCTTCCAATCCATGAGCATTGAATTTTTCTCCATTTGTTAGTGTCTTCTGCAATTTGTTAGCCTTTCATCAGAGTTTTGTAGTTCTCCTTGTAGAGATCTTTCACCTACTTGGTTAAATATATTCCTAGCCTATTGACTGCTATCATGAATGGAAATGATTTCTTGATTTGATTATCAGTGTGGTTGCTATTGGTGTATAGCAGTGTTACTGATTTGTGTGTGTTGATTTTGTATCCTAGAAGTTTACCAAATTCATTTATCAAATCTAGGAGTCTTTTGGAGGAGTCTTTTGGGTTCTCTAGGTATAAGATTATATAATTGGCATACAGAGATAGTTTGATTTCTTCTTCTCCAATTTGGATATCCTTTATTTATTTTTCTGGCCTGATTGCTCTGGCTAGAACTTCAAGTACTATGTTGAGTCTAGTGGTGAAAGTGGGCAACCTTGCCCTGTTCCACTTCTGAGAGAGAATGTGTTTGACTTTTCTCCATTCAGGATGACATTGGCTGTGGGTTTGTCATATAAAGCTTTTATTATTTTGAGGAATAGTCCCTCTTTGTCTGTTTTGCTGAGGATTTTTATTATTAAGAGATGCTGTATTCTATCAAATGTTTTTTCTGTGTCTATTGAAATGATCATATGATTTCTTTTTTTAATTCTCTTATGTAGTGGTTCACATTTATTGACTTGTATATGTTGAACAAGTCTTTGCTTCACTGGAATAAAACCCACTTAGCCATGGTGTATTTTTTTAAATGCGTTGTTGAATTCGATTTGC
>CAUYQG010094589.1:0-14746 GCA_963574415.1 Tarsius wallacei
TTTTTTTTTTTTGAGTTGGAGTCTCACTCTGTCGCCCAGACTGGAGTGCAGTGGCCGCTCCCGGCCACTGCAGCCTCGACCTGCTGGGCTCCGGCGATCCTTCCACCTCAGCCTTCCAAGTAGCTGGAACTACAGGCGCGCACTACCACGCGCGGCTAATTTTTTGATTTATTGTAGAGATGAGGTCTCACCAAGTTGCCCAGACGGGTCTCGAACCCGCGGGCTCAGGCAATCCACTCACCTCAGCCTCCCAAAGCGCGGGATTACAGGCTGAGCCACCGAGCCCGGCTGATTTTTTGATTTATTGTAGAGATGAGGTCTCGCCAAGTTGCCCAGGCGGGTCTCGAACCCGAGGGCTCAGGCAATCCACTCACCTCAGCCTCCCAAAGCGCAGGATTACAGGCTGAGCCACCAAGCCCAGCTCAGCATTTTTGAAAACGGGAATGAGAGGGAATTTAAAGGGACTGTGGTGTTGGGAGACACAATTGCTTCTTCTAACATCGCAAAGGAAAAAAACTGATAAAGGCTTTGAGTGACAAAGGCCAATTAAACTTAGTCTTTTAGCCAGCATCGAATTAAGGGCCTCAATCACACCCATTGATAAAACTTCAAAATTGATCAAAATGTCTCAGAGTGAATTTCAACTATGAATATGGTATCTACCACTGCCTCTAATCGTTTATAGGCCCCAAATACCCATAATTAAGAAGAGAGATGGGAACAAAAGGGCGAAGGAGATAAAAGGAATAGCAAACCTAAGAATGTCTAGGAAAGAACAGTGGATGTGGCTGTTGGACTAAGAATTTGACTGAAATAAAATAGATCAGTAGCCAAGCAACTTTTTGAGAGAAATGCGTATTTTAGCTTAGTAGATACATTGTGTTTTTAATTTTAGCCAATCTTGTGAGGGTTGTAGTAGCGGTTTAATTAGCATTTCTTTGATGTCTAATGAAGTTGAACATATTTACTTAAGCTTTCTGACCATTTGCATTTCTTTTTTTGGTGCCATGTCTATGACTTTTTTAATTGTTGTTTTGGCTGTTTGACATATGGTAAACTATACTAATTGTACTAACCTGAGGTGTACGGTTCAAATGTAGATATATCCAGATGAAGATATAGAACAATTCCATAAAAGTTTGTGTGTTTTACGTTTCCTGCTTTGCTCATTGTCAAGGCAACTTTCCTTGCAGTCCCCTAGGACAAGACTCCTGGATCACCTTTACACTGAGGGGGTAACTCTTTGAGGATCCAGCTTCAGGGGAGGAGAGTCATTTATTAGACTCTTAGGCAGTGTTTTTGTTTTCAGACAAGATCTGTATAAAGATCTAGTCAAAATAACTGACCAAATAACCTCAGGGCAAAAACAGATTTAGCACTCCACTTACCATTTCTTGAGTTCCCACTTTTATTTAAATTTTAGATTGGTAATTTCCTATCAAATTCTTGGCTGCTTTTAAGATGTCTTTGTATTTCACCTTGCATTTTTAGTTGTTTACAGTGATGGGATTAGTGCAAATACTCTGGTACTTTCCATTGTCTGAAACAGAAGTTTTTGTTTGATTGTAAAATTTGGAGAGCCATTCAGAGAACCTCTTTTTTTCTTCCCACACACACACACACCCCTACCTTTAGCAGAAGACAGATTCTTCTACTTTTTAAACTTTGCTTTTAGGGTAAAGGCTATGAAAGACATCTAGCATTGTCCGTAAAGTTGAGTTTTACTTTTGATTCAGGATTCTAATTATTATTTGTAACATTCTTTCAGATTCTATGAAGCCATTAAATAGTTTTCAGAAGGCAGAGACTTAGGCTGCAATTAATTTTTCTGAGATATTTATGAGTTTGTATACTCATGTAATTAGATTTCTAATAATTTCAGAATTTATCTTTATTAAAGCTCAAATACCTTAAAAAGACAAGGACTTGTTTTAAGATTATTTAAAAATAGGTTCCGTTTATGAAAGAGTGCCTAATCAATATTAGGTGACTAAGAGAGATGTTTTATGGTGGAGTAATACATAACTTTAACGTTCTTTCTTTTAGTATTTGGCTTTGTAAATAATATAAAAAGTGATCATCTCATAACATTTTTAAAAATTCACATTCTTCTTTCCCCAGAAAGTAGGAAGGTAAATAAAACCATCATTTTTTTCTAATCTTCATGAATAATTTCTTACTGGCCCTGGGTAAGAGGCTGTTTTCAAGGCCATCCTATGGTGTCTACAAACATATAGTTTAGACCTTGCAGTTTACTCTGTGAAAGCACTTCTAAATTATGGAAGTGAAGAGAGCTTATACTTAATCTTTGGATAGTTAGAATGAATCAGCTAGGGGGAAAAAGGTTCCTTATTAGAAGCATAAAACCTACTGCCTGTATCTTGGCCAGTGTTCCCTTTTTTCCAGTAAGCTGTCTGCTATACAGAGGTGTATAACCCTAATGGCTTGTTGTATGCCATTAAAAGGTATTGTACAGTCATAAAAGAATGACATTTTGATCAATGCTGTTAAAAGAATTACTGTCTTGACACAGAAAAGCTTTCCTGCTGCAAGTTTAAAAATATGCCTTTAAAAGCTTTTTATTGAATACCTTTGCATCCCTTAGAAATGTGCCATTTTGGCATGAGGTTACTCTGAAGTATTCCACATTGTAACTTAAATGCAAAACCTCGTATTTACTTTTACAAGTAGCAGAGCCAAACAGGTATTTCCCTACCAAATGGAGCTTCAAGACTTGGTAGCATCTTAAACTACTGCATGTGATATAAAAATAGAATTTTTAAAAAAGAGTAGCTGAAAACTAAATTATTGCTTTTTATTTTGTGAGTTATTGATTTTTTTGGTGCTGTTTTGTTTAAACTTTGTGGTTTAATTTCCCTTTGGATTTAGGAATTATGCCTTTCCTTTACTAGTTCAGAGATAGATCTTTTCTTATCACCTGGGATTTGATTGTCTTAAATGATGATATGTTGGATGTGGTTTTCTACTGTTTCTTTTTATTATATTGTGATTAGGAGTTTATGAAAACCATGTCATAATAAACACAGCCTTCCAAGGCTGAAGATTTCTTCTATAAACAGCTGGTCATTTACAGATTTTCTTATTATAATTGCTATAATTTTAGCATCATTTCATACTTTGTAAGTCTTCTGCTATTACCTAACTTCTGTCTTTACACTTTTTTTAAATTTGTGAATTGTAGGCATTTTTAATTCCACTATCCTGAAAACCACAGTTTTAAGTTTCTAAATTTGATTTTAATCCCAATCCAATGAACTTTTCATCCATTTTAGAGTATGGGCATATTTTAGGATAAATAGCATGATGTTTTTTATACAGCACATTGACTTTGACAATCTGTTCTAGTTTTTTTTACCTGTAAAGCAGATGCTTTTGTTGTTGGTGGTGCTGGTAATTGTGTTTCTGTTGTCCAGTACCCACTAAGTGTCAGGTGATTTATATATATTGATAACACTGAAATTTTTTACAGTTTTTATGTGCCATGTTCTGTGCTGTACTTTCCATGGCCCAGAGAAGTTATATATAACTTGGTCAAACAGCGAGTAAATTGTAGAGTTGGGATTCAAACATAGGTAGTCTGACTCTCAACAATTATGCTATTCTAATCTGTTTTATGTCTCATTTAATCGTTCTAGGTAAAATTATCCCCATTTTGCAAGTAAGGAACCTAAAGCTCAGATAGAGTCTGTCATTTGCCCATTGACTCACAGTGCACGAATGGCAGAGCTGGCATTTGAAACAAGCTGTTTGACTTCAAAGTGTATTTTCTATGTTACCTTAGTTATTTTTACTTCAGCCTTCTCATCACATTCCCTCCTCTTAATTACTTTTGTGTATTCAAACATAGTTTTTATTAGACATTTTGGAAAAATGATTTGTCTCGTGATTTTCACTTATGATTTGGAGAGAAGTATACTGAAAAGATAATTGGACTAAGTGTCAGGAGACCTGGATTCTCCTATCTCTGATTCTGGCTATATACCATTGGACAAATTACCTCTGAAAGCTCTTATTTATAAAATGAGGATTTGGACTAGATGATTTTAAAGGTTTCTGCAAACACTAAAATCTAATTTTACTAAACACTAAAATCTAATATATATATATATACACATATATACATATATGGTCAAATGCGTATGTGTATATATGTGTGTGTGTGTATTTTTTTCTTTCTTTCCCCCTGAGTTGGAGTCTTACTCTGTTGCCTAGGCTGGAGTGCAGTGACATGTTCATGGCCACCACAGCCTCAACATACTAGGCTCAGGTGATTCTTCTGCCTTAGCCTTCCAAGTAACTGGGTCTATGGGCATGTGCCACCATGCCAGGCTAATTTTTTAATTTATTGTAGAGATAAGTTCTTGCCAAGTTGCCTAGGCTGGTCTCAAACCCCTGGGCTCAGGTAATCCCCTAGCCTCGGCCTCCCAAAGTGTTGGGATTATAGGCATGAGCCACTGCACCCAGCAACTATATTTTGATTTCATGTTTACATCTGTTCTTTTTAGCATAAATACAACTTTATCTATCACCTGTATTTCAGCCCATTAAATACTACTTTTTATTAACATTAAAGGTCAAGAAGCTGTGATTTTATTCTTTACTTGCACTATTACATCTGATGTTGAAATTCAATAATGGGAAGAAATTCCACATAAAGAAGTAATTAATCTTATTACAAGGACAGCCTTCCTTTTAAACTGCCATAAGAGTCTCATAGTTTTTACAGTCAGAGAGAATAATTCTAGAAATCTAAAAATTATAAAAGAAAATAAACCATTTCAAAACAAAATGAGTTCACCAAAGAAGACAGGAGTAAGCAATGGCAGCCTTCAAATAGCTTGCAATTTCTTAATTACACGGCAACACTATTAGCAATAATAATGATAAGTAACATTTATTGGGAATTAATTTTATGCTACTATATTGTGCAAAGCATTTTATATACATTGCTTTATTTAATACTCATGAAAACACTCTGGTAGGTACTATTATTATCCCTATTTTACATATTAGGAAGTAGAGAAGTAATGAGGTTAAGCAACTTATTCTAAAGTTACTTGTTGATAAGTGGTGAAGCTGAGATCAAAACCTATAGAATACTTCAGAGATTTTTTTCATGTTTGCAAAACAGAATAATTTACCTTTGACAAAGCTTAATGATGAAAGTTGATTTAAACATGAAACTTTTAGAAAGTTTCCAAGTCCTCAGATTTGATCACTGCCAGTTATATATTTTATTGATACAAAACAAGTAATAATTATTGGAATACTTTATAACATCATTTATTTTCTGAAGAGTTAATAGATGCATTATAAATTTTGGAAAAAACATTCTTTGAAGTTTGGGATGTGGATTGGTAAGAGCATGTGTATACGTGTGCATGCACATGTATGTGCATGGATTGGTGGCTGTAGATTTGGTTAACTAGCTATCCCACTTTGCTCAGGCTCAGGTGTCTGGGTCATGGAACTTTCAGTGCTAAAACTAGGAAAGTCCTGGGTAGACTAGAGCAAATATGTATGTATATATTCACATATACATGTATGTGTCTGTGTGTGTTTAAAGTATTGGTAGTGGTTGGGCTACAGAGAAGTCAGATCTTGCAGAGTAAAACTGCTATGAATTCAATGCTTGGACTGATATTTGTCTGTTTTATTAGCAGAAAGCTTAGTCTCCTGTGTTTTCCCCATTTCAGATAACCTTTTCTTGTCATCTAAGAAATTAATTTCTTTGTTGGAATCATTGCAAGTAAACGTGATAGCTGGAATGCTGTTATTGAGGCAGCTTACACAGTGATTTGCTAAGTACAGCCTCTTCATAAAAGGTGAAGCAGAAGTCAATTTATTGATCACTACCAGGAACCTGTTGAACTACTTGATTTTTCTCCCCATCTTATAAAATCCACTCTTTTTATTTCTCTTTATACCTTAGTATTTGGTTATCTTCTTTGAAAGCATATTTGACATGTATTTTCACATTTTGTTAACTTTTTTCTTTTTCTTTTTTTTTTTGTATTTGCTTTTTTCTACCACACAGAGTTGGAACTGTCTGTCTAAAATTATTTTTTTGAGGGGGGGGGGGTTGAGCCACATGAAATTATCAAGATTTGACAGTTTTTTCCCCACAGAAATGATAATTTCATATGATTTAACTAATAGTTAATTCAACTTCTGTATGTTTAGAAATATTAGGCTACTGACTTAAATCTGTGTGTGGAGTATTCCATTGAAACCCTGGTTAATGTTAGAGAAGAACAGAGATGGACTTTGGGCAAATTATTTTACACTGTCCATTTGCTTAAAATATATTTTAAAAGGTATAACTCATGGAGAAACTGAGTACTGCACAGCCATTAAATGTTGACTAGGCATTTTAAAATTTATTTTAATCAAAAGTTTAGACCAAATTTAACCATTTTTCTTTCTCAGGATTTTGACCTATTATATTAAATTTAAGCTATAGAGGGTAATATAAATGTTCATTTTGGATAAAGAATGCTCCTTTCATGGAATCAGAAATAAAATTGTTGCTGTATTATTAATAGGAACAAATACTGATCAATAAGATAATTTTCTGTGCCTTTTGGATGTTCAGTTGGAGGTGGAGTTTGCCTTTTTGGATAATTTAGGGTTCTAGATCAAATATAATTTTTTTCTAAGAAATATAGCCAGTTCCTACATGTCTCAGCCATATATGCTGTCATCATTTTGGAATTCTTGTGGTATGTATAAAATTACAAATGTTAATATTTGATATTAAAAATATTTTTCTTCTCTTGTTTCATTAATCCCACATGATATATAACACTAGGCCCACAAAAAGGAAGGGATTTCTTAACATGGTTCTTTGTTGTGGATTCAGTGGTTGTAGGTACAGCTGATGCTGAGAATTTTGACTTAACACCAAGACCCTACCTTATAGAAATAATAACCATTATAGAATTTTGAGTAATTAGCTATAGCTTAAAAACTTTTGTGTCTTTTAACTCTAATAGTGACCTGAAAGATAGATATATCTTATAGCAGTGTATAGCAAAATTGGAGTCCATACCTGGGTCCATTCTTTTTTTCCGTCATGATTTTTCTTATATACTTTTGGCAAGTGTCTTAGTATATCTCTTGATCTGCTTCTGTCATCAGTATCAAATATTTTGAGTACTTATTATTGAGATATACTCAATGTTATATATTTTTCACAAACTGCTTTTTGGCTATTAAAGAATATGCATAAGTTGTGGTTTGATAGATCTTTTCCAAAACAAATCACTATGATTATCAGGGCTATTTAAAAAATACTTTCCTAAGTTATTAGAATATAAATAATTATTATCCTTATAAACTATATTATGAAATAATAGACTCACATATAATGAAACATATTCCATTGCTCTAATGTGTAAATGTGAAGTTGGAATGATCTTGATCAAATGGGAATTTGATATTATGACTTTTCTTGAACACTAAATTCATGGGGCAGTTGACTAGAGAACATGCTGTTTCTTTGATCACAAAGATTCACATATTGTAATTATACGGTTTAATGAATTTTTATAACCTAAGTATACCTATGTAGCTAGCACCTTGATCAAGAAGCAGAACATTACTGGCACTCTGGGATCCCTCTTAGGATCCCTCTTAGTGCTTATTCTAAACTAAATATTAGGCTCTATCTTCCCACTTGAATTTTGGTTGAGTATTATATAGTTATCTAGATTCAAAAACTGTCTGAGGAGCAAGACTACATTTGTGCAAATTACCCAGGTAGTTGTATTATTTTCATCTTTGGCATACTAGCGATGGCAAACTAATATTCAATTATTTCTACAGAATTCTAAATGTTTAGAGTTTTCTTAGTTGTCTTTGTGATTGCTGAATAAGGACTTAGACTATTTTGTGAGTGTGATCCTGATTTTTCTGATTAACTGCATTGCTTGGACAGTAACTGACATTCAAAGCTGATTTGATTGGCCCCTTAAGTTTCTCTGTTTTGAACATCTAGGATTACAAAACTCAATCATATGCAGATAATTTGCCATTCAGACTGACAGTTCTGTCAGGTCAGTTGGTGCAATTATCACACATCCTCCAGGGGCATTGTTATTGCCACTTCCTCCTCCCCCCCTCCCTTGAAATGTAGGTAGAAGCTGTGATATCTGAAGGTGATAAGTTTGGGAACATCAATCTGCTACCTCCACTTGGCTTTAGTTTCTCTATTGAGTTTCCATCCATGTGTGCTGAGCTGTTCCATTCATAGCCTCAAACTCAGTGTTTTTCACTAATGTTTTGTCAGAGAAAGGTCTGTCCTCTTTGCTGAGATGAAATGAGTAATAGTTCTTCAACACTATTGGCAAGTGACTTTCACGGTCCATGTCAGATCTAATGAGCTATAGCTGCCTGCTTGGAAAATTTAGCTTTTGATTATCTGGAAGAATCCCCAGAATATGGACTTCAGTTTCTCTGTGCATTAAAACAACAATAACAGTAACAACATAATCTTGACAAACTTATAAATACTGTTTTATACATTGCTTTGTAAGCTGTTTTGCAACCTAACATTCAAATGTTTCTAGTTTCTACTGCAATAATTACTTTTTGCAAAACCCTAGAAAATGCAGAAACCTAGAAAATATATACTGTTTGACAAAGATAATTTTGCATCAGGAACTGAATTTATGGTATACTTGTTCTACAAGGGCAGTTGTACATTCGTATTTAAGAGCAAGGAAATAATATAAAACTGCACACTACAGTGTGGATTATGTATATTGATCTTTTTTTGGACCATCAACTTCTTTCTGTGTATACAACTAGGCATACCATGATATGGAATATATTGTACTGCCTAAAAGTATGTAACAGAGTATGATAGATTTGTGGTTCAGTGGAGAATCCAGTATGTAAGCACAGTTACACCCAAGAATCAGTATTGCAACCTCAGTTATTTCTGTTTTTCTAAGAATGGAGAGTGATCTCTTTCAGTTTTCATGTAGGAAAGTAACTAGAACATTTTGCCTAAGCTCTTATGAGGGAAGTGTTCTATCTCAAGGTGGAAGAAAATCCTGTTTATGGTTTTAGATAATAGTATTTTATTAATTTAACTAAACTACTTTAATGTATCAGCTTCAAGAAAGTATTCTCTTAAAATGATTTGATCATTATTACAGGGAACACTTAGGGGCTATATAGGTGATTATTTTCATATGAACTATAGGAGTGCTTCAAGCCAAACATTGCCTGACCTTCTAATTTGTAAGCAAAACTGCCTAGTGACCTCTGATAGCCAGTTTATACTTTGCTATGGTGTTTACCAAAAGGGATCTATCATTGCTCTTGAGAAAGGAAATTCAAGGAAAAAGAAATGCAAAGAGAGAATTCGTTTAGTATTATATCATATCATATCAGCAGAATCACTGTTGAGCATTGTAATAGTTATAAAATAGAGCAAAATTCTACTAATGAGTGAACTTTCACATTGCAAGTAGAGACCAGTTCTTTGAATTTAAAATAAGAATATGGATTCAAGAAGGCATGAATTCACTACAGCATGGAGTGATTTCAGGCATATAAAGAATCCACAAACAATACAGAACAAGGGTAACAAAACATGAGCATCTAAAACAGGATCAAGATGAGAATGTTTCTCTTATCTATACTTACTCTCCAGTAAGAAGCATTGGAAGTTAACATCAGAATCCCATTCTATATTATTTATAATTTATTGAATAAGTTTTCTGCATATGTATATTAATTGATTAGTAAGCTAAAAAAAAACAACAAAAAAGGAAAAGAATAGAAAGTTGTTATTGTTCCAAGAGCAGAATCTGTGAAAAGCTAAGGTAGATAGAAGAACAAGGAGGAAAGTAGTAGATATTAAGGCATCTTCGCTAAGATCATCAATTGCATAAGGCTCCTTGTTTTTCTCTCATTTGATCTTGATATTTAGCCAGATCCTTCTCTTGTTATCTACTTTTGGTGACCCAATTTATTTTAAAGCTTTATTAAGACATAATTCACATACCATACAATTCACCCATTTAAAATGTACCATGCAGTGATTTTTCATCTATTTACAACGCTGTGCAACTATCACCACTATCAATTTTATTTTTTATTTTATTTTATTTTATTTTTTTTTGAGTTGGAGTCTCACTCTGTCGCCCAGACTGGAGTGCAGTGGTTGCTCCCGGCCACCGCAGCCTCGACCTGCTGGGCTCCGGCGATCCTTCCGCCTCAGCCTTCCAAAGTAGCCGGAATTACAGGCATGCGCTATCACGCCTGGCTGATTTTTTGATTTATTGTAGAGATGAAGTCTCGCCGAGTTGCCCAGGCGGGTCTCGAACCCGCGGGCTTAGACAATCTACTCACCTCAGCCTTCCAAAGCGCTGGGATCACCATTATCAATTTTAAAACATTTTCATTACCCCCAAAATAAACCTCATACTCATTAGCAGTCACTCTTTATTCTCCCCCAAATGCTCTAACCCTAAGCAATCACTAATTCATGTAATCCAATTTTAAAAGTTATGGGTTTAGGATTCCCTGTTGTCTTCCAAGGATATTCTACCTCAAACCATTTGATTGATTATACAGGTACAATCAGAAAACTGTTACTACTCCCTTTTTTTGATACAAATCTTGTAAATAAAAGGGAGTGACATATTACTTTATTCTTAGATATATCTAATTATGTATAGCTTCTTAAACATGATTTTTAAAAGGCTGTTTTTATTATAGTTATAGACCTGTTAAATATACCCCCTCCCTCACCTCTGACTCTGAACCATAACTTAAAGATTCAGAAGATTGATCTTGTCTGAGTCTTAGAGTTTTTGGACTAAGAGAGTCTAACTCATTCTGATAGCACTCACAAGACACTAACGTGTATAACTCGGAAAACAAGTTATTCAATATAATTTAATCCCAGGAGATTAGACATTATATCCTCTAGACAGTATATTCTCTTCCTATAAGTAAGCCATAGGGCAAGACAAAATATCGTCAGTAAATTGTCTTGTACATATGGAACCAGAACAAGGGGGCTAATGTATAGTTCACACTGAAAGGCTCCACTCTCTCTCTTTCTGTCTCTCTTTTTTTTTTTTGAGTCAAAGTCGCACTGTTACCCAGGCTGCAGTGCAGTGGCACACTCATGGACACTGCAGCATCAACCTGCTGGGCTCAGGTTGATCCTTCCACCTCAGCCTTCCAAGTAGCTGGAACTACAGGCATGCGCTACCATGCCCGGCTAATTTTTTGATTTATTGTAAAGATGAGACCTCACCAAGTTGCCCAGGCTGGTCTTGAACCTCTGGGCTCAGGTAATCCTCTTGCGTCTGCCTCCCAAAGTGCTGGGATTATAGGTGTGAGCCACCGTGCCCAGCCTTGCTGCACTCTATCTTAAAGTCAGATTGTGATAGTCTGAATAATAGTCCCTCCTTTGGTGTTTATATCCTAATTCCCAGACTTTTTTGTCTTGTATAGCAAGAAGAACTTTGGAGATGTGATTAAGTCAGGGACCTTGAGATGGGGAGATTATGGTGGGTTATCTGAGAAGGCCCCATCTTGTCATATGGGTCCTTATACTTGGAGGACCTTTTTTATGATGAAAGGGAGATGGGACTATGGAAGAACCAGGGACAAAACAGCATGAGAAGGACTCAACTGACTATTGCTAGCTTTGAAGATGGGGAAAGGAGCCGTGAGCCAAGGAATGCTGGAGGCCTCTGGAAGCTGGAGAAGAGAAGGAAGTAGATTCTACTCTAGTGCCCTCAGAAAGGAATGCAGCTCTGCTGACACCTTGATCTTAGCCCAGTGAGACTCATTTTAGATGTCTGAGCCAAAATACTCTAAGATAATATGTTTGTATTATTTTAAGTTACTAAGTTTGTGGTAATTTGTTAGAGCAGCAGTAGAAAAACTGATCTACAGACGTCTAGATTTCCTGTATGGATCCATTTGGTAAGTCTCGGGCAAGCACATTCTCTCCTCAAACAGTGTGCATGAGTGAGTCTTACCTGTGTTTGTCTCCGTGGCTCTCCTTTCTCTCTGTTTCAGGTACTTTTTTCAAAGCCCTTTGTTGAAAGACTTTCTTTTATTAAAACATATTTAATAAGAATGTGGACTTGAAAGTTAGATGGACCTAGCTTTGAATTCTGGCTTTGCCATTTTACTAAGCTAGATATCCTTGGAGGATAACTTGATATTCTAAGCCTTGGGTTTTTTGTGAACAAAATAAGAACTAATAATACCTACACTTCAGTTTTGTTTTGAAGATAAAAATGAGATAATATATGTGAAGTGACACAATGGTTGGTATATGGTGAGCACCACATACATGATGACTGTTATTATATCTCTTAAAGGCTAAAAAAGTGGCGCATTCTTACTCTTGTTCAGATATAAATATATTAAGAACTATTGGTACTACTATTGTGTTTCGGAGAATATTCCATAAAATTTTCTTTGTAACCTTCTGGCTGCTGATATTGGGTTTTATTACCAAAAGTCTTATTTTTTGAAGCTTTAGTGGATAGGCTAAAACAACTTTTAACATTTTCTTTTCTTCTAAGAGCTAATGTGCAATAGAATGCATTAAGGAAGACCTGGAATTGTGTTTTTACAATTTAAAAAATTCCTAAAGACTGGAATTGTTCTTCAATTTTTAAAAATCCCTAATACTTGGTAAATGGCTGGCATATAACATGTAGCAATAAATGTTTATGGAACTGAACTAAACTGAGTTCTAAGCAGTTGTTCTTTTACAATGTATTTTGAATTCATCCCTTTTGTTACTACCCTAATTTAGGCCCTTAGTTTTTGTGCGTAGTCTATTACGGCATTTTTTGAAATGCTGTTCTTTATGCTACTTATCTTTTCTCTCTTTAACTGATCTTCCGCCGCGCCACCAGACTAGGCAAAGACTACTGTATATTATTTCCTCTCCTACTTAGTCTTCTTTACATTTGCCCATTGCATATTGCATAATTGCATAATAGTCATGTTATATAATCCATTTCTTCCCAACTTTTTGCAGCATGGTACACTGAGAAAATATGTGTGTGGTACATTGGGGTAGCAAGGCCAGCCATCTTATGGCTGGAGGTTTGGACTCCAGGGGCTGAGGGCTTACTATCTCAGGACACTTGTCACCCAATTTAGGTACACCCTCTGGGAATCTCTGCTTAATCTAGCATTTGAAACTGGTTTCTATTGGAATTCATCCTATCTTTTCCATGGGTATCTATCTAATAAACATCCTCTATGTGCCTTCCAAGCTCTGGGAGAAAGAAATTGAGAGCACCAATGCAATTGTTCTCCTACAGGAAGTCTTGATTCAGACAGACATACCTGTATAATGGCATCCAAATGGGCCACTGTATTCCTCTTATACCTTTGCTCATGTATTTTGCTGTTTTGAATAACATGTACTTCCTTCATCATCATCTGACTGAATTTTCATATGGTCTTCTTCATGATGCTATCCCTAATACAGTTGAAATATGGTAAGCTGAGTGCAGTGGCTCACTCCTGTAATACCAGCACTTTGGGAGGCCAAAGCAGGAGGTTCGCTTGAGGCCAGGAGTTCAAGACCAGTCTGGGTAACATAGCAAGACTGTCTCTACCAAAAAAAAAAAAAGTAGTTTTACATTTATTCATTCCTATTTTATTACACCACTAACTCATTCCATTTGTTGCCCTCTGTAAAGCCTGAATTCTTTCTTTATATTAATTCTTATTCCATTACTTTCCAGTTTATATTTGTCATCTTTTTTCCTTTAGACATGTACCTATTGTTCTTATTATGCTTATGACTATTTATTAAAATATTTACCCTATTTCATCTCCCTATGACTTTATATCATATAAATTCTGAGAAATATTTAATACTTTTACAATAAATATAATATTAATTGCATAGATACATTATCAGGTAATATCAAATGTTTTTCTAGTTCATACTTGGACCAGCATTATTCTAATAGTAAATACATGTATTTAATGTATTTACTCTTCATAATAGCCCTATAAGTATAAAGTATTGTTATATTTTCATTTCCAGTTAGTGCAGGCAGGCTTGACACATGGGCTTATGTTGATAACCATTCTGTTTTACTGTGCTATGACAAAACAAGTTATATATGTATGAGCAGACCAGGAGCTACTAACACTTAATGCTAAGCATTCCCTTTAAGGTAAGATAGTCTATGTTATAGGGGTGAAAAAAGAAGTTGTAGTCATAAGGAATATACAATCCAGAGGCTATAATGATATGTAATCAGCAAGTGGTCGGTATTATAAAAATCAAAATTAAGAATATTATCTAAGACCGGGCGTGGTGGCTCAAGCCTGTAATCTCAGAACTTTGGGAGGCAGAGGCAAGAGGATTGCCTGAACCCAGAGATTCGAGATCAGCCTGGACAACTTGGTGAGACCTCATATCTACAATAAAAAAAAAAAAAAAAAGCCGGGCTCGGTGGCTCAGCCTGTAATCCCGCACCTTTGGGAGGCTGAGGTGAGTGGATTGCCTGAGCCCGCGGGTTCGAGACCCACCTGGGCAAGCGAGACCTCATCTCTACAATAAACCAAAAAATTAGCCGGGTGTGGTAGCGCGCGCCTGTAGTTCCAGCTACTTGGAAGGCTGAGGCGGAAGGATCGCCGGAGCCCAGCAGGTCGAGGCTGTGGTGGCCGGGAGCGGCCACTGCACTCCAGTCTGGGCGACAGAGTG
>CAUYQG010094592.1:0-11363 GCA_963574415.1 Tarsius wallacei
GGTCACGTCTGTAATCCTAGCACTCTGGGAGGCGGAGACGAAAGGATTACCTGAGCAGCATGGCACAGACCTCATCTCTATAATAAATTAGAAAATTAGCCGGGCGCGATGGCGCGTGCTTGTGGTTCCAGCTACTTGGAAGGCTGAGGCGGAAGGATCGCCTGAGCCCAGCAGGTCGAGGCTCCGGTAGTCCTAAGCGTGCCACTCACTCCCGTCTGGGCGACAGAATGAGACCGCAACTCAAAAACAAAAAAGAAAAAAAAAAACATATTTTTAAGACGGAACATACTCTCCGGACGCAGCAACGCTTCTTTTCGGGAAAACGTCCGCAGGGAGCGGCTCTTTAGCACGCCACATCCTCGACTCCGGAAATGACGTAAAGAGGGAACTTCCGCAACCCTGGAAATCATAGATTTGAGCGGGCTAGGGGGGCTCGGCTCTTCGGGTCACGTCTGCGCGGATAGACCTCCGGGTCTCTGTGGTCCGCGGTTCCGGCGCGGCCCCCAGAGCCGCCCTCTTCCGGCGCTCGCCGACGCCCGGCCCCGCCCCGACGCCGGCCGTGACGGAGGCGCGTCGGGGGTGACCTCACCCTCCAACATGGCGGCGGCGGTAGATTAGGGCCGCGGGTCGAAGCAGCCACCGCCGCTTGGGGACCCTGTCGGAAGCCACTGCCGCCGCCGCCTCTTTCATCTCCTCTGGGGCAGGGGCCAGGGCCAGGTGAGGGGAGTGGGGCCCTGGGCAGACAGAGCTGGGTGAGGAGGCGGCTTTCACCTGGTTAGGAAGGTGTCCAGGGACTGTACCGAGCCACCGGCTCCCCAGTGGCTCCGACGACGCGTGAGTGTGAGTGAGAGCATCTGCGTGCGTGCGTGCGTGTGAGTGTGTGTGTGTGTGTGTGTGTGTGTGTGTGTGTCCCGGCGCCCGAGGGTTCTGGAAGCTGACGGGGTCCGCTTCATCCCCATCGCGTGGTCCCTCCGCGGGGCCCGCTCCCGGCGTGGGCTGCCTGCAGGGACCCGGCGCTCCCGGGCGCCGCCGTCCTTCCCCGCCAACAGCTTCCCACGACCGAGCCGGGTCCGTGTTTAGGGCTTATCTTTAGGGCTTATTGGGGAGCGTGGACGACGTCTTGGTGGAGGACACGGTTTCCGTGCGATTCCCTTAGGGCGATCATAGGTGAGCTCTGCCGGGGCGAGGCGTGGGCTCCCAGGGGCCGTCCGAAACCGTGGTGTTCTTAGCTGGAATTCATGGCTGGGGTCCTGACCCCCGTCTCCAGGAAAAAACCCAGCTCACACCGAGACATCGTTCCCTCTGCTTTGCCCTCTTATCATTCTAAGGCGATCCCAAGTCTCTTCCTGACGGCCACGAGGGCAGGATGCCTGGACTTAATTTGGAGTCGAGGCTCTGACCCAGGGGCCAACATCGGACGGGCAGGGCCAGTTGTCCACACGCTGTTGACCAATAGCTTTGTTTAGTTCTTAGCCACTCCCCGCACGAGTGTTTGTTTATCCAAAATAGCTATCTCACTGTCTCTGTTGACAAGTTTCAAACTGACCGCCCCCTCCTCTTTTTGCTTTGCGATGTAAAAGACGACGAATTTTTTTTTTTTCTACATAATTGTAAGATTTCCCCTGGAGGTTTGGTGTAAACCAGAATGTTGCTCTTTGTCCTGACCTGTGTGTCCTTGGTTGTGTTGCCACACCCTTCAGATACCTTCTTTTTTTTTTTTTTTTTTTTTAGCACCCCCCCACCCCGAAAATTAAGCAAGTGGTTGCATCGGTAGTGACTTACTTACAGTTCATGTATACAGTTGGATAAATGGACCCTGAAAATAGTTAAAGCATTATAAAATACTCATTTGATAATAGGAAGTTAAGAGTCTTGAAAATCCTTGGTCAAGTGTTGTTCTGTATTTTTTTTTTCAAATGGCTTATTTTCTTTTTTCTTTTTTGTAGAGATGAGGTCTGGCCAAGTTGCCTAGGCTGGTCCGAACCCCTGGACTCAGGCAATCTTCTCGCCTCCACCTCCCAAATGCTGGGATTATAGGTGTGAGCCACCACCACTGACCATATAGAAATTTTAAGCAATCATTTAGTCGTTTCATTATTTTATAATTTTTCAGACATAATTTTGACTTATATCTTACTCAAAATAAATGGTCACCGAGAGTTCTTGTTTACTGTATATTATGGCAGGGAGCTATTTCAGATTAGCTGGTTTTTCTCTTTTTGTTTTTTCCTTGGTGGGTAGTGTGCCAATGAGCTGACAAGGCAACAGAGTCTTCACATTAGTGTGAGAGCCCCGTCATCACACTTGTGAGCCACAAAAGAGTCAGAGTAGTTGATTTTTGCACAACTTTATTGAAATATAATTATCATACAGCTTACAATTTGTACAATTTAATGGTTTTCAGTGTATTCACAAAGTTGTGCCCCCACTACCACAATCATTTTAGGGCCTCAGAAGGTCACCCCATACGCAGTAGCAGTCATTCTTTTTTTTTTTTTTTTGAGTTGGAGTCTCAGTCTCACTCCGTCACCCCCAGACTGGAGTGCAGTGGCTGCTCCCGGCCACCGCAGCCTCCACCTGCTGGGCTCCGGAGATCCTTCCGCCTCAGCCTTCCAAGTAGGTGGAACTACAGGCGTGCGCTACCACGCCCGGCTAATTTTTTGGTTTATTGTAGAGATGAGGTCTCGCCAAGTTGCCCAGGCGGGTCTCGAACCCGCGGGCTCAGGCAGTCCACTCACCTCAGCCTCCCAAGGCGCGGAAATACAGGCTGAGCCACTGAGCCGGGTAGCAGTCATTCTTTATTCCCTGCCCAGCCCCCACCTACTTTCTGTCTATAGATTTGCCTATTCTGGACATTTTACATGAATGGGATCATATGTGGTCTTTTCATGTTTTCTTCAGAGTTAAATCCATGGTGTAGCTCGTATCATTCCTTATGGCCACGTTATGTTTCATTGTGTGTGTATGGACATAACATCTTAAAATCTGTTCATCAGTTGTGGGCAGTTATTTCCGTTTTTTGGCTGTTACATATAGTGCTACTTTGGTTTATTTTTCTGAGTCGGGGCTTTACTCTCAACCAGGCTGGAGATGCATTGTCACAATTATGACCACCGCAGCCTCGACTTCTTGGGCTCAGGCAATCCTTCTGCCTCAGCCTCCCATGTAGCTGAGATTCCAGGCATGTGCCACAACGCCTGGCTAGTTTTTTTTTTTTTTGAGTTGGTGCTTTGCTCTGTACCAAGACTGGAGTGCAGTGGCAGGTTCACAGCCATCACAGCCTCAACCTGCTGGGCTCAGGTGGTCCTTCTGCCTCAGCCTTCCAAGTAGCTGAAACTACAGGCACACACCACCATCCCCGGCTAATTTTTTTATTTATTGTAGAGATGAGGTCTCACCAAGTTGCCCATGGTGGTCTCAAACCTATGGGCTCAGGCAATCCTTTCACTTCGGCTTACCAAAGGGCTAGGATTATAGGCGTGAGCCACTGCGCCTGGTTTTTTGATTTTTTTTGTAGAGACCAGTTTTTGCTGTGTTGCCTAGGTTGGTCTTGAATTCCTGAGCTCAACCAATCCTCCTGCCGCAACCTCCCAAAGGGCTGGTATTATAGGTGTGAGCCACTGTGCCCCCGCCATTTAATATCCATGTGCAACACTTTTGTGTGTAGATGTGTTTTCATTTCTCTCTGGCATATAGCTAGAAGTGGAGCAGAGTAACTGAATTTTATGTCTCCCTCTTACACAAGCTAGATACACATATATCGGAAGCCTAATTTGTGTGAAAGTTAAATTGTAGGGGAGTTGTGAAAGTGAGGCAATCCTCTGAATTCTCTGTGAATGCCAACTGCTGAGTGCAGATATTTTGGGGCAGCTCTTAACACAAGATTAAACAAGAGTGTTTTGCTTAGGCATGCTTCAATTGGAAAGAGGATAGTCTGCATTACAGTACTAGTGTGTGCTACATTTTTAAAATGATACCTTGCCCAGTAGCATTTCTCAGAGGGGTGGGGTGAATTTTTGCAATTTCACAATTTTTATTTGGATTATTTTATTTAACTGCTTTCAGAGAAAGTTCTAGAATTCAATAAGAGCTAATAAAGCATGAATTAGAAAATGTTGGATTTCATGTTGATTTGTGGAACTTTTTTGAGGGGTGTCGTACCTGTAGTCTCAACACTTTGAGAGGCAAAGGTGAGAGGATCAGTTGAGGCCAAAAGTTCGAGGCTCACCTAGGCAACACAGTGAGACCCCTGTGTCTACCAAAAAAAAAAACAAAACCCCATTCAAGACACCAGTGAGTCATGGTACTAAAGATCAGATAGCCAAGAAACTTTGTTAATGTTTAAAATTCAAGATTTTTGATTTGTGTTGGAGTTATCTGTAAAGTTTTTTTTTTTTTTTTGAGTTGGAGTCTCACTCTATCACCCAGACTGGAGTGCAGTGGCCACTCCCAGCCACCACAGCCTCGACCTGCTGGGCTCCAGCGATCCTTCCGCCTCAGCCTTCCAAGTAGCTGGAACTACAGGTGCGCGCTACCATGCCCGGCTAATTTTTTGATTTATTGTAGAGATGAGGTCTTGCCAAGTTGCCCAGGCGGGTCTCGAACCCGCGGGCTCAGGCAGTCCACTCACCTCAGCCTCCCCAGGCGAGGGATTACAGGCTGAGCCACTGAGCCCGGCTATCTGTAAATTTTTTATCTTTCTCTTTATGAGCTAGAGTTATAGATGTGTTCAACTCTATATTACTGGGGAGTTTAATACTGTTATTGCATTATAGTTTTATTTTAATGGAAAGAAATGGTCTAAAAACAAAAATTTTTGAAATAATTAAAATGTTAGCTTGCAAGGTGTTTCTGTTATGGTTCTATGAAGTTAAAGGATACGATATGTAAGTATTATTATTATTTTAAAAGTTGGATTTTTTATTTTTTATTTTTGAGTTGAACTCTCACTCTTTCGCTCAGGCAGGAGTACAGTGTCATGCTCATGGCCACCACAGCTTTGACCTGCTGGGCTCAGGCGATCCTTCTGCCTTAGCCTTCCAAGTAGTTGGAACTACAGGCGTGTACCACCATGCCTGGCTAATTTTTTAATTTATTGTAGAGACGGGGTCTCACCCGGGTTGATCTTGAACCCCTGGGCTCAGGCAATCCTTTCACATCGGCTTTCCAAAGTTCTGGATTACAGGTGAGCCACTGTGCCCGGCCAGAAATTTCTATTTTTAACAGGCATCCAAGGTGATTTGTTGAGACAAGCTTGGGAAACAAATACAAAATACCTACGTTGCTGTACGTTTGCTTTTTATAAGAATTTATTAATTGCTGTATATCTTCTGATTATAGTTCATAAAATGCGCCTAATTCCTGCAGTGTCAGCAGTGCTAGTTGTAGCTTGGAATTTGGATTAGTATTTGTAACAGAAATCTAGTTTGGCCAGTGCTATGATTACGTCTATAATCCCAGCACTTTGGGAGGCCGAGGTGAGAGGATTGCCTTAGCCTATAGGTTGGAGACCAGCCTGGGCAACTTGGAGAAACCTCATCTCTACAATAAATAAAATACTTAGCCGGGCGTGGGGCGCGTGCCTGTAGTTCCAGCTTCTTAGAAGACTGAGGTGGAAGGATTGCCTGAGCCCAGCAGGTTGAGGCTGCGGTGGCCGTGAGTGTACCACTGCACTCCAGCTTGGGTGACAGAGTGAGACTCTAACCCAAAAAAAGAAAAAAAAAAAAAGAAATCTAGTTTTTTTAAAAAAAGCAAACCATATATTGTAGTATTGTATATATTATATTTGTTATTGAAGGATCATGGATATTTTATTTGTGACTAGTTTTGGAGATGTCACCAAATGAATATATGAACACAGCATTAAGTTACCCTAAGTTCCTCAGGCTGTCCATTTGCCTGGCAGCTTCTGGTGGCTCTCCTTATTCATGATTCCATATTTATAGATTCAACTAACCTCAGATTGGAAAATGTTAGAAAAAAAATACAGCAATAATACAAGTAAAAACCAATATAACAGCTATTTACATAGCATTTACATTGTATTGTATATTATAGGTAAGCTAGAGATGCCTTAAAGTACTCAGGAAGAAGTGTGTTGGTTATATGCAAATACTATGCCATTTTAGATAAGGGACTTGAACATCTGCAGATTTTGGTATCCGAGGGCATCTTGGAACCAGTACCAAGGGAGGATTCTACTTGCAACTTAATAGAGGAACAGCTGCAGGATGTAAGGCATAGAAAGAAGCAAATGGGTAAAAAATATGGTCAGCAGTTTAAACTGTGCAAAAGATAGGCGTTTTATGTTTAAGATTGTATATATTTCATCGCTTTTGTTTTTGAGTCAGGGTCTCACTCTGTCGCCCAGGTTGTAGTGCAGTGGCACAATTACGGCTCACAGCAGCCTCAACCTCCTGACTACAACACACACCACCACATCTAGCTAATTTTTTTAGTTTTTATAGAAGATCTCACTATGTTGTTCAGGCTGGTCTTGAGCTGGCCTCAAGCGACCCTCCTGCCTCAGCCTCCCAAAGTGCTGGGATTGGATTGCAGGCATGAACCACTGTGCCCAGCTTAACCACTTCTTGATACCAAGGACACTTGTACTTAATTTGAATTTTTTTTTTTTTTGAGTTGGAGTCTTGCTGTTAGCACCCAGGCTGGAGTGCAGTGGCACACTCAAAGCCATCGCAGCCTCTACCTGCTGGGCTTAGGCTATCCCTCTGCCTCAGCCTTCCAAGTAGCTGGAACTGCAGACGCACTCCGCCACGCCTGGCTAGTTTTTGTGATTTATTGTAGAGACAAGGTCTCACCAAGTTGTCCGGGCTGGTCTTGAACTCCTAGGCTCAGGCAATCCTCTCACCTCAGCCTCCCAGAGTGCTGGGATTACAGGCTGAGCCACCGTGCTGGCCCCTAATTCGAATTCTAAAAGGCCTTAGTAGATAAAATTTAAAGGGTAAAAGTAACTGTCTCTCTCATTATTTAAAAAAGAAACTTGCAATGTCTTTTAGGTAGGACGTAGACTCTGTTGGTGAGGTGGTAGTGGGATGGACCTGGGCGTTGTCCCTTCCAGGAGTGTTTTACATGGTAGTCCCAGGTCATATTTACCTTTCTTTCTTTCTTTCTTTCTTTTTTTTGAGTTGGAGTCTCACTCCATCGCCCCGACTGGAGTGCAGTGGCACGCTCCCGGCCACCACAGCCTCGACCTGCTGGGCTTCAGCAATCCTTCTCAGCCTTCCAAGAAGCCAGAACTACAGGCGCGTGCTACCGTACTCAGCTAATTTTTGATTTATTGTACAGATGAGGTCTTGCCAAGTTGCCCAGACGGGTCTTGAACCTGTGGGCTCAGGCAGTCCACTCACCTCGGCCTCCCAAAGCGCTGGGATTACAGGCTGAGCCACTGATCCCGGCCTACCTTTCTTTCAATTTGTCTTTTTTTTTTCTTTTCCCTGTGCATTCTCAAAATTGACAAATGTGCTTCTTTCATTACTCTGTGTCCATTGTATTAGAAAAATCACCTTGTTTTCTTACCCTTTCCTCCTGTATTGTTAGTGTTTTCTGTTCTTTTTTTTTGAGTGGGAGTCTCACTCTGTTACCCAGGCTGGAGTGCAGTGGCATGCTGCTCACAGCCACCACAGTCTTGACCTGCTGGGCTCACACGATCCTTCTACCACGCCCAGCTAGTTTTTGTTATTTATTGTAGAGATGGGGGGGTCTCATCAAGTTGCCCAGGCTGGTCTCGAACCCATGGGCTCAGGCAATACTCTCACCTCAGCCTCCCGAAGTGCTAGGATTATAGGCATGAACCACATTGTCCGGCCTGTTAGTGTTTTCACCTCTGTATTCTTCTCAGCCAGTCCATTGCTTGACCAGAAATAAATGTGTTCAATGAGTGCCTTTGTAAGTCAAGAGGATATGCCTTGTGTAGTGGTTGCACTGGTAACTGGCTGTATAATTTTAGGCAAATAAATCCTTCTTTCTTCTCCATCTGTAACGTTGAAACGATTACCTTTTCATCCGAGCATTATAAGGTTACTGTGGCAACAGGTGGGAAAGTCTGTAGAAGTAGGGGTCTCATGCAGATGTAACTTACTTGTAACAGCCGGAAGTGCAAGAGTCCCTTGTGCAATATGCTGACGAGACTCTGCAGAACGTTGCAAAGGAAGTGTGTGTCCTTGCTCCCCATTCTGCCCTTGGAGACATGACTGTGCAGTAGTGCTGTGGAGTTTACATTTGGCATATTCTCAATGCCTTTGTCCCATAATTTAATACAAATGCACTAGTTATATAATAGTGTATCTGGACTCTTGTCTACCCCCCACTTAACCATAGGCCTGAATGAGTTACTTTGTTGCTATACAGCTGGAAGCTCAAGATAAATTAGAAGTTGGAAGGATATTTTACACTATAGTGCTGGTATATTTAGGCTGGTTGTTTAGGTCCTGTATGTTTATAACTAGGATGCCAAATATGCGTGTTTTTTTTTGAGTCAAAGTCTCACTCTGTCGCCTAGGCTGGAGTGCAGGGGCAGTCTCACAACCACCGCAGCCTCGACCTGCTGGTCTCAGGGGATCTTTCTGCATCAGTCTTCCAAGTAGCTGGAACCACAGGCGTGCGCCACCACGCCCAGCTAATTTTTGATTTATTGTAGAGATGAAGTCTCACCATGTTGCCCGGGCTGATCTTGAACCTGCAGGCTCAGGCAGTCCTCTTGCCTCCGCCTCCCAAAGTGCTGGGATTACAGGTGTGAGCCACTGTGCGTGGCGCGTTTTTTTTCTTAAATCAATAACTTTTATGCTCATTCATGTATTTCCTAGAAAAATAAATGTAGCAAAGGGTCAGGGGCATATGAGAAAAATTCTGGGTTTGTCCATGCTGTTCCATCTCCATCTGGGGTCAGGGTCTCCTGACTTCAGTTGCAGCAGGTGCACTTGTCCCATGCCCCTTTGCGGATGCAGCCCTGGGCACTCCTGGCACAGCCCACGGGGCAGCAGGAGCGACAGCTCTTCTTGCAGGATGCGCATCTGCACTCTCTGCACTTGCGAGAGCCAGCACAGGTGCTGGAGCGATCAGCGACGCAGGAGCAGTTGGGGGTCCTTGTTGAACCTAACTGAGGCCGGAGTTCCAGGTGAGATGGAAGAGGCAGTGGGGCACGTGGGAGGCTCAAGTTTGCGTTTAAAGTCTAAAAACTGTGTACCAAATTTAAATAATGATTCACCAAATATATGGATGTTTAAGCATTAACATATATACTGGTGCTAAAGATGGAAAATCATGAAATTTATGATTAAGATTCCATTTATGCCAGATGCAGTGGCTCACGCCTGTAATCGCAGCACTTTGGGAGGCAGAGGCCAGAGAATTGCCTGAGCCCAAGGGTTCGAGACCAGCCTGGGCAACTTGGTGAGACCTCATCTCTACAATTAAAAAAAAAAAAAAAAAAAAAAAAAATATATATATATATATATATATATTAGCCGGGTGTGGTGGTGCACACCTGTGGTTCTAACTACTTGGAAGACTGAGGCAGAAGGATCACCTGAGTCCAGCAGATGGAGGCTATGGTGGCTGTGAGCGTGCCACTGCGCTCCAGCCTGGGCGACAAAGTGATACTCAGACTTAAAAAAAAAAAAGATTGCATTTATAATTAGGCAGTCACGGTTTATAAGAAAATTTGAAGATCATTAACCTGAAAATGAAATTTGGAAATTTGGTTATCTTTGCTTTGTCTCTGGCATCTGGATTGGGGAACAACTAAAAGTGTCTTCAGTGACATGGATTCTTGATAAATATAGGAAATCTGAATACAGCAAATTAAAGAACATCAATATATATATTTGTTTGAGTTGGAATCTAACTCTGTCACCCAGGCTGTAGTGCAGTGGCATGTTCATGGCCTCCACAGTCTCAACTTGCTGGGCTCAGGCAGTCCTTCCACCTCGCCTTCCAAGTAGCTGGAACTACAGGCGCATGCCACCACGCCTGGCTAATTTTTTAATTTTTTGTAGAGATGATGTCTTGCTATGTTGCCTAGGCTGTTCTCGAACTCCCGGGCTCAAGCAGTTCTCCCATCTTTCCCTCCCAAAGTGTTGAGATAATGGGTATGAGCCACTGCATGCCTCCTCCTTCTACCACCATTTCCTTTTTTTTGCGTCAGAGTCTCACTGTCATTCAGGTTGTAATGTAGTGGCACGCTTATGGCCACTGCAATCTCAGCCTGCTGGGCTCAGGTGATTCTTCTGCCTCAGCCTTCCAAGTAGCTGGAACCACAGGTGCACGCCACCATGCCCATCTAATTTTTTGATTTATTGTAGAGATGAGGTCTCATCAAGTTGCCCAGGCTGTTCTTGAACCTGTGGGCTCAGGCAGTCCTCTTGCCTACACCTCCCAAAGTGCTGGGATTACAGATGTGAGTCACTGCACCTGGCTTTTTTTTTTTTTTTTTTCATTAAAGAGATGAGGTCTCACTGTGTTGCCAGGCTGATTGTGAACTCCTGGCCTCAACACATTCTCCCTCCTTGGCCTTTCAAAGTGCTGGGGTTAGAGGTATGAGCCACCATGTCCAGCCGAAAACTTACTTTCCCTTCTTCACTTCCAGTTCACTCTTCAAATCCCTGCCTTCTACCATCACCCTGCCAGTCAAGCGAAACAGCTCTGTCAGAGATCATGGATGACTTCCTAATGCCCAAGTCCGTTTGACTCTTCTTTTCATTCTTCTTGATGTGTGATTGCATTGGACACATTTGTTCACTGCCTTCCTTTTTTTTGAGTTGAAGTCTCACTCTCGCTCAGGCTGGAGTGCAGTGGCACACTCACAGCCACCGCAGCCTTGACCTGCTGGGCTCAGGGAATCCTTCCGCCGCCTCAGCCTTTCAAGGAACTGGAACAATAGGCATGAGCCACTATGTCCGGCTGATTTTTTTGATTTATTGTAGAGATGAGGTCTTGCCAAGTTGCCCAGCCTGGTCTCAAACCTGTGGGCTCAGGTAATCCTCTCACCTTGACCTCCCAAACTACTGATTATAGGCATGAACCAGTTCCTTTTTTTTTTTTTTTTGTGAGTTGGAGTCTCACTCTGTTGCCCAGGCTGGAGTGCCGTGGCACACTCATGGCCACCCCAGCATCGATGGACTCCGGCGCTCCTTCCACCTCAGCTTTCCAAGCAGCTGGAACCACAGGTGTGCACCACCACACCTGTCTTTTCAATTTATTGTAGAGACAGGTCTTGCCAGGTTGCCCAGGCTGGTTTTAAACCCCTCATGCAGTCCTCTTGCCTCCACCTCCCCAAGTGCTGGGATTATAGGCGTGAGCAACCACACCTGGCAAGTCTTTGAATTCTTAACTATTTTCCTATCCCC
>CAUYQG010094596.1:0-40589 GCA_963574415.1 Tarsius wallacei
TCAGCTTTCATTGTCCTCACTGGCATGGCATTAGCCCAGATTGACCCAGTACTCTGTCTCTCCTGGGCGTGCACTCTGCAGCTCAGGTAATAGTGGGGCCCCTCAGAAGGGTTCGTGGCATCTGCTCTGGGTGTGTCAGCAACAGCAGCAGAGGCTTACAAACTCGCCACATGCTTTGGTCAACTCCCACCCATGTTTTCTGAAAGGATATTTCAAACTCTGTTCTCCAGAACCCTCCAGCTTTTCCATTGCTCTCAGAAGAGGATATTTTCAGGAGAAAAACGGAAGCGATGAGCTAAGGTTGGGCTTTCCCATCGTCCCATTTCCAGGCCTCCACATCTGCCTCCTTTGGTATCTAGGCTGTTCCCCTTTCTTCCTGTTTAGTAGAGGAGGTATCCTTACCCCCTGAGACTGATCTGTTCACTTCCACCTGAGATTTGATGTCTCCACCTGTCTCCCTCCCTCCCCAGCTCCACCACTGCATAGGGACAGGCTTGTCCCATCTCTACCTCTGTCTCCTTCCCTCCCCAGTCCCATCACTGCTTAGGGGACAGACTTGTTCCCTCCCTGCCTCTGTCTCCCTCCATGTCCAGCCCCACCACTGCTTAGGCTTATCCCATCCCTGCCTCTCTCTCTCTCCCTGCCCAGCCCCACCACTGCGTAGGGGACAGGCTTGTTCTGTTCCTTAAGGTAGTTGTTCTTGTTAGGACCAGCAGGGCTTTCCCATCCTAGACCAGGTGGGCATTCCCAGACCTCCTCCTGCTTGCCCTTCCTGCAGCATCTGTCACTGGGTCTCGTTTCCTACTTCACGTGACTGTCTGGGCACAACCTTCCTCTGTTTTTCACCACCTCTTTGACTCGTTGTCTTTGCAGGCTCAGCCTTCTTTCTGACTTTCGATATCAGAGCTCCCCAGTGCTTGAGTCTTTCTCTTTTCATCACCAAATGTGGAAGGGGTTGAGGAGCATCCCTGCCCTCCTGGTCTTCAAGGCTCCTCTGGCTCCCACAACTCACAGGCACAGTTCCAGCACCCCCAGACGCAGACTTCCTGTCGGCATCTCAAGAATGATGTCTCAAAAACACCTTAAGCTCGTTATGCCAAAACTAACTTCTTTTCCCTCGTTCTCCACAGGCCTTGTTCTTTGCAAGCATTTTGTCTGTTTTCATGAACTCTGCCCGTCACAGAGTTCACCCTTTCATGGACATCTCTCCAAGCCTTCTCTGATGTTTACCCATGACATCAACTGCATGCTTAACTCTTGTTGTTTGTTTCTTGGACTAACACACAAGGCTAATGGAACCTTCACTGCAAGACATAAGTAGCAACATACTTATACTATAATGGCTCTCAGTACATTTATTCTCACAGGCAAGGGGATGCAGAGGCTTAGACATCCTGAGCTGGAACAGAAGCAAGAGCGACTGTCTTTAAGTCCACCGGCTCATCTGGCCCACAGTCAGTGAATGGAACCATCTTCTCAGAGATATACAGTGTAACTATTCCAGATATGTTTTTAGATGTCTTCAAAGGTTAAATTTAATAAGAACATTAATGATATATGGCACACACACAAAAAATTGCACAAATCTTCAGTGTCCAGCTCAATAAACATTCACAGAACAGACACATCTGTATAATGATCCACTACACGACAAAGACCACCACCATCTCTGAAAAGACCCCTTGGTTTCCCTCCAAGTCAGGGACACTCCTTCCCCTCTGCAGGAAACCACCATCCTGACCTCTAACATTAAAGGTTAATTCTGAATTTGCTCAAATTCATTTTAGAAAAATAGACACACATTGTCCTGGAAAAGTAGATATATTTACCTATTGCAATCTACCACGAAAACCTCAGAACCATTTTGTTCACTATTTCGACGCTGGAGTCAAGAACTTTTCCTTACCCTGATCCGATAATACTTTGTAACAAAGACCTGGCTCTTGACCAGAAATTGGGTATGTCTACTCTGCTGTGACACCTTGGAAATGTTATGTAACACCTCTAGGATTCATCTTCCTCATCTCTAAAGTGAGGATAATAATATTCCTTACTAAGAATGCCATCATCATGAAATAAGTCCATGCATATGGAAGTCTTGTCATGGTGCATGGAACACAGTGTAACTTCAGTGGATGCTGGTTTTGTGGAGTTATTTGTAGACCTAGATGTGGCATTTCATACCAAAACCTTTTGGAAGCAATGTGTTCAGTTAGCGACTTTCTCTCCAGTCTTTGGCAGATGACTTAGCTTTGAGTGTTCGGGCATCTCTTCTTTTCTAAGGAGAAAGAAGAAAGAAAGAATTAATGAGTTGCTTTTGAAAATATTGAGCACTACAGATGAGAAGGTATAAGTTGCCTTCTAAGTATACAAAATAGCTTTTTTGTTTTAAAAAGCAGTAGTGAAAAGATTGCTATCTTCATTGTCCTCTTGAGAGATGGTCTTTTTGAAAGGGTCACATTGACTTTTGAAATCCTTCAAGATATTTGGATTAAAATCAAATATAAAATGAAGTGAAATGAAAATTCTATCTCTGTTCTAGAAAGAGAGATGTTTAGAAGCAATGTATGGAAAACATAATCTAAAATTAGTTTCTTCTGAAGTAATGAGGTCACTAAATTAATAATCGCTGAGGCACAAATATACACATATTTCTAGTTATACATGGTAGGACTTGGGAGGTTGATGGGGAAGGGGAGTCGGGAATCCTGGGTCTAGTTTCTTCTTTTTTGTTCTTCAGTTATATGACTTTGGGCGGCTCATGTTACTTTTTTAGAACTCATTAGGTTGCCTGTAAAATGAAGTTGTTAGCATGATAACTTGATTCTACTGAGCACACCACTTTTTATAACATCTCCCAATGAAAACTGTATGTGAACAACTGATGTAACAGAGATTTCTGAAGAATGCGTAGTCTTAGTGATGTAGTTTGGATGCTGGAGGGAGGGGCCTGGGAGAAAGGGAAGAGGAGTCTGTGGATGGCGAGAGAATGAGGGTTGATCAGGCTGAATGCTGGATTTCTTTTTGTGAGCATAGCCTGAACCAGAGAGCCTTCCATTTGGAATGAGGACAGTGTTGTGAACCAGCAGAAACAGTACTGAGGTAACAGACAGAAGTCTGGTTTCCAGTTGCTGCTCTCGGTGGTTAGTAGCATGATAGTCGACCTGTCACTTCACCTCTGGGTGTTCTCAGATATAAAAGGAGATGGTTGGACATTACGACTCAGGTCCCTTCTGGTTCTTAAATTCAAGTGTTTTTTGTTTTGTTTTGTTTTTTGAGTTGGAGTCTCACTCTGTTGCCCAGGCTGGAGTGCAGTACCACAATTGTAGCTCACCACAGCCTCAGCTCCCTGGGCTCGGGTGATCCTTCCACCTCAGCTTCCCAAGTAGCTGGGATTACAGGCACACGCCACAATGCTAGGCTCCTTGTTTTTATTTTTTATATTGATGAGATCTCACCTCATTGCCCAGGCTGGTCTTGAACTCCTGGGCTCAAGCAGTCCTCCCACCGCCGCCTCCCAACGCACTGGGATTATAGACTTGAGCCATGCACCTGACACATTTTTAAGAGAGTGAACCAACTCTATTGTGGGAGTGTGGCTATAAGGTGGACTGGCTTCTGAGGCTTGTAATTACAGAAGGGTCCAGGAAGAACTATGTACATTATTTTTAAAGGATGTTTGAAATATTTCTGCCTCAAATTGTGTCCTGGTCAGCTACAGTCACAGTAATGCTATATGCCAACCACAG
Source organism: Tarsius wallacei (assembly GCA_963574415.1). NCBI lineage: Eukaryota > Metazoa > Chordata > Mammalia > Primates > Tarsiidae > Tarsius > Tarsius wallacei. The sequence continues at coordinate 3,750 of CAUYQG010094596.1, forward strand.
CAAAACGCAGTGGCTTCTAACAAAAATTCACTATTCTCACTGGTGCCTCCACAGGTTACCTGAAGTTTGTTCATGTGGACTGGATTTGGTTGCAGGCTGCATTAATTTTGAGTATCCATGTGTGACCAGCGAGTTACCCTGGGTATATGGACTAACTCAGGACATGTCAAAGGGTAAGTCCAATTGCTCAAGCAAATTTCAGTTTTTCTGCTCAGGTTGTCTTTGCTGACATCTAACCAGCCTAAGTAAATCACGCGACCAAATTCAGACAGAGTTCAGGGGATCAGAAGCATACCCCATTCACCATAAACCAGGGCAAATGTATGAACGTGTAACACTGCCATAGGAGAGTGAAGGAAGTGGATCCCTCATTCTGTTGACAGCGGCTTGACCTGTGCGTGTGAGTGAATTATGGGCCAAGGAAAGTGACCCAGGCTTCTGGAGGATAGGTAAGGGAGCAGCGTCGACTCGGAGTGGAGCTGGGCCCCCTGACTCTGCCAGGCCTTGGCTGACTTCTGCATGCCTGACTTCCGTGCTCACCAGCGAAGCCACTTCTCATCCTCCGACAGAGTGATGCCCCTGGTGGATTTCTGTAGGAAAACCCTCCTTCGTGTGGTCCAAAGTGGCCTCCGTGCTGCTGAATCCCATCGTCAATTCTCAACCCCCACCCTATGTGGCCTATCAGTGGCATCTGATGCCGCTGAAACTCTCTTCCTAGTCCACTTTCATTTGGCTTTACCTGTGCTCAAAGACCACTGTGCAGAACTAGTGTCATGGCACCTTCCAGGTTCAAGGAAAGCTGGTGGATTAAGGGCCCTGTGGGTGATCAGGAGTGCTGACTGCTTCTACCACGTGCTCCGAGGGGTTCTCTCAGCTTAGCCTGCTTTGTTCCCCTTAGTTTCTTTTCCTTTTTTTTTCTTTTTCTTTTTGGAGTTGTGGTCTCACTCTATCATCCAGGCTGGAGTGCAGTGGCACGCTCATGGCTCATCACAGCTTCAACCTCTTGGGCTCAGGCGTTCTTCCTGCCTCAGCCTCTGTAGCTGGGACTACAGGTGTGTGCCACCACATGGCTAATTTTTGAAGAAATTTTTTAGAGGTGAGTTCTTGCTATGTTGCCTAGGCTGATCTCAAACTCCTGGGCTCAAGCCATCCTCCTGTCTCAGCCACCCAAAATGCAGGGATGACAGGCTTGAGCCATAGCACCTGCCCTATTTCCCTTAGTTTCACAATTTGGGGGCATGTCTCCTGGTATCACCCTCATGTGTCCAAAGGTAGACGCTCTTTGAAATACATGGATAGAAGGGTTCTGAGGGGAGCGTGGAGGGAGGAGGGAAAAGCAGGGGACTCACAGGGTATGGGTGCTACTCAGAGTGGTGACCTCAGCAGCTGCAGCTAGGTACCTTACCTGTGAAAGCAGGAGTGATTGCAACATCACCCACCTTAAGTTATCATTGTGAGGACAAAAGTGATATGCAAGAGATGCTTAGAACAGTGCCCGGAACATGAAAAGCACCGTGAGTCCTGGATGTTATTGTTTCATGAATTGAACCATCCAATTCTGAATGATAGAGAATGGAAAATAAAGGTGATTGTAAATCTGTGACATTTTAAATCATCTTCCATACACATCCAACCTAATGAGGAAGTTTCTCATTTTAATAGGTGTTATTAAGAGGCGATAGAAAAGCATGAATGCTGAGCACAGAGTGCAGCTGCCCCGCACATGTGGCACTTGGCTTGGGGGAGACTTGGGAAGAGGAACAAGAGGCAGGAGCAGCCAGTGGCAGGGTGCTGGGAGGTGCAGGGAGTGGTGCCCAATTGGCCTCGCGGGAGCCCCTTCCCTGCAGCCCCAAGACCTGTGCCGAGGGTCTCGGGTCTGGGCCTGCCAGGGCTTCCGAGATGTTCCATAGGCTACCCTGTGGATGCGCTGGAGACCAACAACGCCTGTCTGCTATGTTGTCTGTAGGAAAGCATCCCTGACGCTCTTTCCTCTGCAATTCCAACAAGGAAGAACAGCCCAGGCCAACGCGGCAGAATCTTTTTCCAATTACAAAGCCAGCATATTTCATTTCAGCCGCTGCCTGTGCAATGCACGTCACAGAGGGAGTTGGTGGCGCTGAGGCAAAACCAGCCTGCAAGGGACCTGGGGGTGCCATGGCAAATTTCCAGAAGGTCATTTGGGGGAGACAGCATGGTGGGTCAATTATCAGATTGAAAGACTTTTAGTCACAATCCAGGAGAAATTACAGCCCTAAATACAGCCCCAAATTACTCTTAAAGCACAAATGGTAAAACAACAACAACACAGTGTGACAGATCAACCTGGCTTTTTAGACTGTGGTTGTTTTGAGGAGAGGGACAGAGCTTTCAGGGGAGAGGCAATTGCTCGTGGCACTTGGCTGCTGACTTGAGTCGGGTAAGAGAATGGACTCACATCTTCATAGAACTCTTAACTCTTTATAAGTGCTGCTGGGGAAAAGGCCAAGTCAAAATTCCCCTTGTGCTGAGCTAAGTGGAACACCAGCCAACATTCCAGCTGGCACTTTTCGCAAAGGCATAGCTTCTGGACAGCCGTCTCAGCAGAGTGAGCCGAGTTTTCTGTTCCTCTCTTTCACCCTCATGTCTTATCACCCTGATCCTCCTTTTCTTTCCCTTGGATGGGTGCCTCCTCCTTTGTCTTTCCTTCCCCTCCGCCCCCTTTTTCCTAAAAAATTCTTTGATAGCCACAATGGAGCAGATGCTATACGGTGTGGGGCGTGAACAACAGGGAAGGAGGGAGTGTGGAAGCCTTTCATCTGTTCTTGAGAAATACCTGGCTTCTGAGGGTGACACATATAAACACATACCCTGAGTGCTCAGGGGGTCTGGATTGGTGTTTTTTGTCATGGCAAGGTCTAAGAGGTTGCTCCCAGCCTCCTGATTAGTGGTATAGACCGATATAAATTCCAGGTCTACTACTTTTTCATTGGGTGACCTGGGATAAGTTACTTAAATTCTTAGAGCCTTAGTTTTTCCAATCTGTAAAATGGGTGTAATACTTGGTTAATTGAAGACCATTTATAAGAGGGAGATTCAGATACACAGGGAGATGAGTGAGTGGTCTCCTGGATTAATAACAGTTAACCCTGGAGTCACACAGGTGAATGCAGACCCACAGTAAGGAAGGATGGGGGGCGATGCGAAGGAAGGGGGGTGAGTACATAGGAGGTAGAAGGGCCAGGAAGTCTTGGGTAGTGGTGGGTGTGAGCCAGAGTGGAGGGTCAAGGGGGAGGGGGCTTTGGAGGCTTCTGACTTTGGTCCATTCACGGGGAATAAAACATCATCTACTTTGGATCTTCAGCTTTGAAACCCCTGCAGAATATTTGGGTGGAGACGCCAGAAAGGAATTTGAAAGTGGAGTCTGGAGAGGGCCTCGAATCTCAACATATACTTACTGAATACATTCTATATGCTGGATCGTCTGTGAGACACTGAATAGGATGGCCATAAAAAGACTTAATTACCCCTTCTCCTTCTAGTGGAGAAGAAAGATGTAAAACTTATACTAACATAGGGAAACAGATGGCTAAACATATATTTTCTAGAAGGAAAATCACAGGATGCCACAAATCATCTGGATTGGGTGGCATGGGGGTGGTCTCTTAGAGGCTGTCCAGACTGTGCCCAAGGGTGAATTTGAGTCCATCTGTCCTTGACCCTTTGCCTGTGATGTCCTTGAAGGCCAAAGCTGTAGCCCACAGCTCACCCCCAGTGCTCAGAGCAGGCCCGGCATGCGGCGGTCACTCTGTCTAGACTTGCTACATAGCTTGATGAAGGAGCGCAGGGAGGGTGGCCTGAGATCGCCCGGGGAGGATGCGTGGAAGGGCGCTGCACATGGACTTTCAAAGAACAGAAAGAGAAATGGGAAGTTTCCAGGGCAAACAGATATTGGCAGATAAATAAGAGGGACACAGACGTGTCTGCCAGCTGTGTCTCTGGGTACAAGTGAGAGAAACTGTAACATGGTGGTGGGAACAAGTAGCCATCCTGTTGTTTGGTTTCAGCAAGAAAGAAGTCTGAGCATGGAGGTTTCTGGGATGGCAGGTGGCCGACATCAGCCCCAAGCTGCAGGTTGCCGGTGGCGGCTCTGGTCATCATGTCTACATGTTGGCAGAGGGAGTGAGGCAGTGGAGGAGGAGTCTGGCAGGAACATGAAGGCAGGAGCACGAGAGCAGTTTCAAGTGATGTCATGGCCCTCTTGACAGCTGGAAGGAGGAAGGAGAGGGGTTGGTGGTACAGGTTGGAGCAGGCGGCCAGTGGGGTCTACAGCACAAAGCAAGAACAATGTCTTCAAAATCGGAAGAAGAAAGTTCTGAGGAGGCAACTTGGCAACAAAAGCCAATGCCGCAGAGAGCGAGGAAGATGAGCCCCAAGAGGAGACGACCGAGGTGACACTTAGAAAGGCAGAGACCCTGCCCGTCACACACTCTGCTGTATTCTGGGCACCTGCTCCTGCACAGGGAACAGAGCAGGCAATTAATCACCACCCAGGGAAATTAACCTGGCCACAGAGTATTGGATGTATGGCATGCATAACGGTCTGTATTGATTGCCCAGTATAAATTAAATTCCAATTTTCTCGAAGCAAATGCTTTCTGGAAAGAGTGGGCATCTAGGGAGTGATCCTTCATGTGTGCATCAGAAACCAGAAACCGAAGTGAGGAGGAATAGGCTAGAACCAAAAAAGGAATTTCCCCAAAGTGCCATGGCGTAAGGAAAGGAGCCACCTGGAAGGACTTGCTGATTTCTCTAATTTTAGTAACCATTGTTAGTGGATACAGGTGGTTTGTAGTCACAAGAACGCTCTTTATGTGTTATTATAGCCATTTAGCTAAATGCTCTCTTGTTCGAGAACAGGTTTAAAGCAGTCCTCCATTCAGGGGGCACTCGAAAAATTCCTATGAAAGGTGTTTATGTCATCAAGTGTGTTTGGTTAGTGTCTTATATTTGCATAACACGGTAGAGTTTACAAAGTGCTTTTAAATACACCCTCTCATTTGCTGCTGTCAACAATAGGAGAGCTGATTAGGGCAAGTGTCATGAACCCCCCATTCTATCACAGAAAAAAACTCAACATTAAAGAGATCATAATAATTTATTCAAAAGCACACCTGTAATAAGAAATGAAGCCAAAACTTGAACATGAGAGTTAATTCCTAATTCAGGGCTCTTCACCAGCTACAGTTTGCTTCCAAGTACATAGAGTAAGCTCGGTAGTAGGATTGCGTCACAGAGAAACATTGCCATGAGAGACCCCCATGCCGGCAGCTGCTTCTGCCTTACCGCTGAGGGGCAGGGGCATACTGTGTGTCTGTGGGTAAACAGAGTTTTGGAATACTCCCTCTTCTTTGCGGAGACTCCTCGGAAAGGACTGGAGGTGACAGTCATCCATGCAGATGGGAGCATGAGCTGCAAGGTGCCTTCCCAGGAGCCCTGTGTTCTTCATGCAGAAGAACTGCAGTCACAGCTCCCTATTTTTGGGAGTTACCTAGGTCAGCAGCTTGTCCTGGCACTCCCTGACCATGGTGAAGTCTTATCTCTGTGTTATTTTGCTTAAACATATGAATAAACATCAGTGAAGAGATGGACAGTGGGCACCCGAGCTGGCTGGGGCTGCCCTAAAGTCGTGTGGACCTGGGGTCCCAGGACTCTACGTTTTGCCCACGAGAGCACAGCTTCTCCTGGCTGTTCTCTTCCCTTCTCTTCATGTGTCTCCCTCCATCTTGAGGCTGTTTCACCCAGTTTCCCTTCCTTCCAGAGTCTCAGCCCACCGCCAGGTGCAGCACATCCATGCACCTGGAGTCCTTCGGGGCTGCTGATGGGTTTATCTGGGTCCCTCACTCCCTGCCTCCTGCTCCCTGGGACCAGTGAGATGGAGTGGACATTCCTTCTTAAGAAGAAAGCCAACTGTCATCCCACATGCAGCCTGTGAGGGTTGGGTTCTTTTGGGTGTGGAGAAGAAATGACTAAGAAGAAAAATAACTTTCTGTTCCAGAGAAGACTTTTGTATTAAACAAAAAACTGATCACTGCATGTTCTCACTCATGAGAAGGCCCTGGTCACTGCTGGGGGGCTGAGGGGCACAGTCACATGCTGGGTACCAAATCCAAGACCAAGGGAGAGAGGGTTCACTGGAAGCCCAGACCTCACCTGCACACAGTTTATTTATGTAGTATATCCTCACACGTACCCCACAACTCTAAAGTAAAATGAAAAAACTTTGGTATACTGCATTCTTGCCCATTGGATTTGACAGAGTCTGGGTTTGTGGTACTGGAGGTGGGAGCAGGCCTGAGCTGCCAGAGAGATGGACGAGAGGGTGACTGGGTAAGCAGCGTGCTGAAGGCTTGGCCGTGGCTCAGGACTCTGAGGTCTTAGTCATGGCTTGGGGACTCTGATGATTGGGCTATGGCTCAGGGACTCACTCTGGAGGCTCCATTATAGCTTAGGGACTCAGGATTCATTCGATTGTTCAGGAACTCCAAGGGCACCATCGTGACTCGGGGACTCTGAGGGTTTGGCTGTGGCTCGGGGACTCCAGGGGGCTCTGTCATGGCTCAGAGACTCCCAGGGCTCTATCGTGGCTCGGGAACTCTGAGGGCTCCACCATGGCTCAGGCACTCTGAGGGTTTGGCCGTGGCTCGGGGACTCCAAGGGCTCTGTCATGGATCGGGAACTCCAGGGACTCTGTCGTGGCTCGAGGATTCCAAGGGCTCCACCATGGCATCCTTTTCAGCTGGCCAGGTTATCATCCCAAGGGCCTTCTTTGGTAGAAATTCTGGAGCCTCAGAATGTCCCTCCATGATGGAAAATAAGATTTAGGGGGAATATGTATGGAATTTTCAACATTGGCTCCACCCTGGGTACTCAAAAAGTATATTAACATGAATGAAGCCAAGGATGAGGTGTGACCCCAAGGCTGACTTAGTTCTCATTTTTTGTACCTATTTTGGATTTTAAGTAAAACATTATTATTAATTCATTAATATTGTTAAGAACTTCCCTCTATAAAAATTGGGGTAGACATACAGAGTATTTCCTTACTGACCTGATAGACAAGAAATAATAGATTAACTTATGGAGCCCTTTTCAAAAGGAGAGTAGATTTTCAGCTGTCTGGAATAATTTCCAGGAGAGTAATCTGAACACCTGCAAAAGTTCATTTTTGTCCTGGAAGTAAAAATATAGAGCCTATCTTTACATGGAAAAACCTGACGCTATCTGAATAAATGATAGGTTCATGGAGTCATGAGGATGAAATAGCCGATTACTTCATCTGCTCGCAAGCATCTTGGTTTTCTTTTTCCACATACCCTGCTTCCTAATGACACCTGTCTCTGAAATCTCCTTTATTCACTTGAACATGCCTTTGTGAAGACCTATTAAGTGCGAGGTGCTACTGCTGGGGGCGTGGGGAGATAGAGGGTGCTGAGAAATGGTATTCTTGCCTTTAGAGGTCACAGTTCTGTTGTGGAGACCTTAGGACCCTGAAGGGCTCAACCCATGATTTATAATAAACTGCCTTATTCAAGTGTTCATATTGGGCTTGATGGTATCATGAACCTTTAGGAAACATGTTTCTCTCCCTCCTCCCTGCAGGAAAATGGATGACTCAGGATCACAGGCTATCAGTTAGCACTACTTAGGCTATAAGTACTTCCACACTAACTAACCACACACACACACGCACACACACACACACACGCGCACACACACACGTGCATTTAACATTTGTGACTATATTAGAATGTGGGGCTCACTGGTCTGCGGCAGCTCCATTCTGGACAACCTCCCCTCATTTGGGAGGGCGGCGGGATTTTACTTTCTTCGAGGGCGTGGTTTCTTCTCAGCTTTCCCATTTCCCCCTGCGCCTCTTGTGGAAGGGTTTGTGGAGACTGTAAATGCAGGGCCGCCTCCTGGTCCCTCCCCTCCCCTTCCAGCTCTTCTATTCTTATATAATCCGAGAGAAATCTGCTTTTAGTTAGGACGCAGTTGAGGGCAGAGTGAGTTTTTTTGGGATACATGAAATGTTCCAAGTTTGTATGGAGTTCTGTCAAAGCGTAGCCTCTGTGGAGGCAGCTGGAAGCCATTAGGGGGACTTCAGGGGACAGTGATTAAAGCAGGAGGAATTTTCATTCTCCGCCCTCTTGCTTTTTATGCTGCTGCAAGAGAGTTGGTTTCCTTTTGAAATGGGAGCTAGTCCTCTGGCTGGAGAGCTGGAAAGTCCTTTTGCTTCTCCCTTCCCAGAGTCCACTTGGCTGGTGGCTGAGGCTTTGCCGCAGATGAATAGATGAGCACGTTGGGCCTGGGGCCATGGAGGCTGCCACGTGTTATCATGGCCCTTGCCACTTTCTGGGCTTGAAATACTCACAAAGGAGCTACCTCCCTGGCCTTGTGTGATAAAGGGAGGCTGCCCCCCGCCCCCTTTTTTAAAGTCAGTCTCACTCTGTTGCCCAGGCTGGAGAGCAGTGGCACACTCACAACCACCATAGCCTCTACCTGCTGGGCTCACCCAATCTTTCCGCCTCAGCCTTCCAAATAGCTGGGAACTACAGGCATGTGCCACCACGACCAGCTGATTTTTGGATTTATTGTAGAGACAATATCTCACCAAGCTGCCCAAACTGGTCTCGAACCCTAGACTCAGGCAATCCTCTCGCCTCGGCCTCCCAAAGTGCTGGGATTACAGGTTTGAGCCACTGAGGTTGCTCTTTAAGGCTGCAGTCCACCTCTCCCACCTCTCTGATGGCTGCATGCTGGGCCACAGCAAGGAGTAGCTGGGGAAGAGGCTGCTCTGCTGCTGCTTCATCTCTTCTGTGGGTTTAACTGCAAAGCACGTGGGACCACAAAGCCAAGGGCATAGGGTAGAGGCTGAGGCTGGGACCTGGAAGGGCTGGAGCTTGTTCCTGGGGTGTGGCTCCTCGGCTGATGTGGGCAGGGTTGCGTTAGGGAGGGTGCATCTGTTCGGTGGGCAGAGCAGAGGAGACAGAGATGGAGGTGACAGGGCTCAGTGTCCAGGTATAGATTAGAGTCCAGGAGGCTCGTCTACTGGGAACGCAACCCAGGCATGGCAGGGTGTGTGGTTCCAGGAGCCATGTCTCTCTGGGAAAGTAGATGACCATGACACCATCAGAAGTCAAGAGGGCTAGTTGCCAGCGAGCATTAGGAGAAGTCATGGTGGGAGGACAGAGGAGTGAACCCAGTGTCCCATCCTGGTCACGTTCCCGCAGAACCACATGGATGTCAAGTGATTAAGTGTGAATTTCCTTCGTTCATTCTTGGAATGCCTGTTACAAAGCCTCAAGAACTTGCAATCTTGGTGGTGGAGTGGGCAGGCAGGCCTGCTAGGGTGGGACCATGGGCAGCTGGCTCCTTCCCACCTCTCCCAGCCTCCTACTCTCTGGCTTGTCTACTACGTTTCTGACCCCTTTGGGACCGGAGGGGTGGATGGGGGCTAGGAGGAGCATGAAGGCATTGTCGACCATGGCTGAGGTCAGCTGGTGCCTATGCCCTCTGGGCTTGGTGGGTGTTTACAGTTGACACTTTCTCCTGGCAAACTTAGGCGCATTGTTTGATAACTTCCCACTCTCCAACCCCAAATCATGGGGGAATCTCACCTGCAGTTACCTTGATGAACAGGGAAGTTCCTCCCGTAGGTGCTTGTCTGATAGTCTCCTAGTAATACACTCCTAGGCTAGGGCTATTCCCAGGCTAGGGCTACTCCTGGGCTGGGGCTCCTCCCAGGCTAGGCTACTCCCAGGGTGGGGCTACTCCCAGGCTAGAGCTACTCCTGGGCTAGGACTACTCCCAGGTTGTAACTTTTACCTGGTTGAGGCTACTCATGGGCTACGGCTACTCCCTATTTGCGGCTCCTCCCATTCTAGAGCTCCTCTCAGGCTAGAACTACTCCTGAACCTTGGCTACTCCTGGGTTAGTGCTTCTCGTGGGATAGGTCTATCCTCTGGGTAGGGTTATTCCTGGGCTGGGGCTACTCCTGGGTTTGGGGTACTCCCGGGTTAGGGCTATTCCTAGCTAGGGATACTTGTAGAATGGGGCTACTCCCGGGTTTGGGCTACTCCTGGGCTGGGGCTAAACCTAGGCTTTGGCTATTTCCATGCTGGGGCTACTCCCTGGCTAGGGCCACTCCCAGCTAGGGCTACTGTGTACCTCTCCATAGTTACTTTGGCCAGCACTCTTAGGACCCCTTGCTTGGCTCTTTTAAACCCGTAGGAATGGAACGGCACATACCCTTTCCTTAAGAAATCTTTGTGTTGTGGCCTTTCTTTGCATCTGCCTTTATTCATCTCAGTCAGCTCAAGGCTTCTGATCAGCTGCTGTTTCTTTATTTCCATTGTTCCCCCTTGCACCTGGGGCCCACCTCAAGCACTCCAAGCCCCACTGAAGCCAATTTCCCTGGGCCTGAGGTCAGGAAAAGGAGCCCTGGCTCTTCCCCAGGGATGTCATGCAGACTCCACACTCATCAAGTGCTCTCACAAAATTGGCTTTTAATTCCAATTTCCCTTCAGCCCCCATTCTCCTTCACAGGCTACGGTGGGTGGTCTGGCCCAGTTCAAAAGATTTCTTTTTCTTTCTACCACCTTTTAGTGAGTCTTGTATAGATGGCTTTACATTTCTCAATGGGTGAAGAAACATTTAGCACTCATTACCTCAAGACCTCATATGACTAAAGAGAAAGAATTCATTTTTAAAACACGCTAAAATCTGATTCAAACCTTGGGGACTTATTGTGTTCTTGGCGGCCGAACTATTGAGAAAAAATGAGTTTTATTTTCTCTTCCAGCTTCATTGCCTTTGAAGAGTTTTTTAAAAGTGTAACATATGTTCTTTATTTTCACAGAAGTTCACAGTGCTAAGCTAAACATATATATATGTGTGTGTGTGTGTGTGTATGTGTGTGTGTGTGTGTGTGTATGTATATATATATACGTATATACATATATGTATGTGTATATATATGTGTGTGTGTATGTATATTAATGTTTTGTTAGTCTTAATGTATTAATGTTTTGTTAGTCTTAACAAGAGTTATGTCTTAATAATAGATTTATATATATGTGTGTCCAAATCTATTATTAAGACATAACTCTTGTTAAGACTAACAAAACATTAATTTGGCAGAGGTCTTAAAGTCTCTAAAGTTGAGTAGACAAACTATTAGATTGATTAAAGAGATTTTCACACAAGGACAGTCTCCTAATTTGCTGAGCGTTGTATCTCAAGGTTAAAAAATTCTGGCTACATTTTAAAGCAGGGAAGATCAATTAGAACATTCATTAGGTTCCTATTTACACTTTAATTGTCAACTCTGCTCATTTGTTGGAAGCCTTTTTTAGTCATTAGTGTCTGTCAGTAAGAAATATGTCTTAATTTTGCTTATATTCATTTATTCATCCTTTCATTCAATCAACAAACATTAATAATGTGCCAAGCCCTTTGCCAGCTTTTAAAAACATAGTGATGAAAAAGAAAAAGTTTACCCTCAAGGACATATTCACCTCAGATTCTCTTAGTAGAAAGGCATTATGTTTTACTAAAGTTAGACAAATAATTGCTTCTCACAATGGAAGTACGTGAAAAGGACCCTGTTGAATGCACAGGCTTGTTGTTCTTTTGTGTGTGTGACTTCCGCTTATCTGTTTCACACTCAAAATCTCTAAGTGTGCTTCCTTTTGGCCCCTATTGCCCATTGGATATATCAGCGCCGTGTATCTCACCAGGAGTCTGTGGGACCACTAGAGAGTTGGTATGTCCCCCACTTTCTGTCCAGAAGAAGGGCTCATCTCACCACCGGAGTGTGGAGTGGAGGTGGTGGAACTTCCAGACTCTGAACAAGGGGCTTCCTGATGGCAGCTTCAGGAGGAAGGTGGGGGACTTGCAGATGTAGCTCTTCAGAGGAAGGATGCAAGCTCTCCAAATCAGTTCTGTATCACATGTGCCCATTAGCCATCTTCACACTGGCTGCCTTCATGTTGGAGACTCTTTTGGTGCTCTGGGCAAGATCTGGGCCAGGAACTCGGCCCACACAACCGGGGCCCTGCTGGGTGCTGCCCCCCTAGTTCTGAACATTTGGGGAGCAGACTGCAGCAGGAAGCTCTTCTCTCAGAGGACAATCCCAGTGATAAGCTCGCCTTGCATTAGAGGTTGAATGGCAATTGCTCAATTTGATATGGTGCATTATAGGTACTTTCTTTGTCCACGATGGTACCACTCACTGTGAAGTATACAGAAGACACCCTGACCATCATCTTCCCTGTTAGACAGACACATGATGACAGAGACAGCACGCGGTGGTGGCCAGAAGCCAGCCTAGGAGTTGACTGTCTGGCTTTGTCGTGAACTAAGTGGTGAACTTGGTCATTTCATCTCATTTTGGGAGGTCTCAGTTTCTTTTCTTTCAAGAAATTTATTTTATTTTATTTTATTTTTGAGTTGGAGTCTCACTCTGTCACCCAGACTGGAGTACAGTGGCCGCTCCCGGCCACTGCATCCTCGACCTGCTGGGCTCCGGCGATCCTTCTGCCTCAGCCTTCCAAGTAGCTGGAATTACAGGTGCGCACTACCACGCCCGGCTGGTTTTTGATTTATTGTAGAGATGAGGTCTCGCCAAGTTGCCCAAGTGGGTCTCGAACCCGCAGGCTCAGGCAATCCACTCACCTCAGCCTCCCAAAGCACTGGATTACAGGCTGAGCCACCGAGCCCGGCTAAGAAATTTATTTTATTTTTAATTGAAAACTTAAATAATTCAAACACATAGGAAAGTATGAAGAGTATTATAAAGATTCTCATATATCCACCAGTAGAACTTAATATTGTCATCCTTATTGTAAAAAGAATAAAAAGTTATAGAAAGAATTATAAGAATTTGGGTAGCTAAAACAACTCCTTTTAATTATAATTCTTATAATTAAAAAGAATCTATATAAAGTATGAGTTATGCATTTTTAAATGTAAACACATTGGACCATATTGCTTGGGTATGTTTGTGATTTCCTTTGCTCATTTAATGTTATATTGGTAGGAGTCACTTGTGCTGATATTTGTGGTTCTATTTATTCTTTTTATCTGCTGTGCCTCAACATTTCCTTTTGTCTGTGTTTGAACATTTAGGTTGTTGCTGATTGTCTTCTATTTCAAACCATGCCATATTGAACAGTACAGGCTGCAGATTTCTGTGCACATGTCTGAACAGTCCAGTGTAGTTTTCCAGTTCTCAACTGATGTCCACACCCCACCAAAGACATGCTCAGACAGGGTATCAGTTGGGTTCTTGGAGCAACAGATACTCAAATACACACCCATGAAAGAAGAGAGGAAAGGAAGGTTGAATAGGAAGAGTGTCAGAAAACCAATGATATCCTGTGGAGTGACGTTGCAGAGAGAACCGGCACGTTCTGAGAATACACCCACCAGGCTGATAGAGGCTCCTTGGCCAACGGCTGCTGGTCTGAGGGATCCCGGGTCAGGGATGGGTTTGCTCCAAGTCCCTTATGTGCTCAGGCCTGGGCTACAGCAGCTGGGAGATGTGCGAGTCCCAGAGGTAGCAGTTGGAGCTGATGGCCAACCAAGTTGCCAACATGGTTTTCTTGAAAGGAGACGCCAGCAGCGTACCACGATGGCTGCCACAGAAAGTGACTGTCCAGCCGACAGTGGTTGAAGGGCCTGAGACTGCAGGAGCGCTGACTGACCATGGGGTCCAGGACCTTTAGGAACTGAGGCTGTGATCCTTGGACCACACTGTTCTTGCCGGGGGACGCTCTTCTATCTGTTGGCTCTGGAGAGCCCACTTGCTTGCTTCTGAGGCTCATGCATGGAACTGGGTGTTGCTTTGCTCTCTTGTATCGTACATTTCCACATGGTGTAACCAGAATGGGCTTTTGTTTCCTCAGTCATTCCTCAGTTATCAGAATTGAAAGACTTTTTTTTCTTCATCTATGAAATGAGAGGCTGGGATCAATGATTCTGGCCACTTTCTGCTTTATTAATCTGATACTGTTTTTTTCTTAAAAGTACCAAAGATGATGATGCTCTGTGGAGTGATGTAGTCAGAGATAATTGAAGGGAAAAGCTGGAAATGCAATTCTTGAAAGAAAAATAGGAACAGTGTGAACCTAGAAGCCACTAAGTTTCATAAAGTAAAGGCATCATATCAGTCTTACTTTTTAGCAAAGTCTGAGGATGGAGTTCATGGCTTATTCATATCTGGCCCTAAATACACTACTTGAGCCATAAGAATAAAAAATTAATATGTATTAATTTGAACTTACTTGAAAGATGAACCAACACTATTGTTCATTAGAGAGGGGGAGGTGTTCTATATTTAGATATTTTACATTTTAATGGTCTGTGTAGGAAGGGAGGGTAAAATTTAGACTATATGTAGTCCATCTTAATCTACTTATATTTGGTAGAGAATTATGCTTAAGCAGTGAGGGAAGGAAGATAGATCTTGGACCAGGACTTGGGAATGAGACAATCTTAACTTTGTTTTGGATTGACCAGTGCAACAGAATTCTTCTGACAAGGTCATTGACATGTAGACAAATTATTTATTTCTTTGGAAAACAATACCATTCCCAAGCCATCTATAATGACAATAACCTACAAGTCATTCTATACATGGCGATCATAGTCATTGGCTCATAACAGCCAGTACTATTGTGGGAATGGAGGCAAAAGGCCACAGAATGACCAGGTCTGATCGGCCTGCCTAGCAGGTTGTCCATTCTCAGTCAGTGCCACAGAGGCTCATCGGCCCCAACTTCATGGCAAGAGCTGCCTCCACTCAACAGGAGTATTTTAAAAACTGCATTTCCCGTGTTGAGCAGAGTCACGATGGTTTTCCCATCAGTCAATGTGTTGAACAAGGAGAACTGACTTCATGAGCCCAGTTTTCTCATCTAGTAGCTGTAGTACTGATGTCAATGTCGGTCCAGGTCTGGTGGTTATGCCAAGCGAGGGGAGGTCTCTCTGCAACAAGCTCACATGAATGTGGGTCTGGTGACTCAGGGCTCTAGGATTTCCTGTCCTTCCCTAGAATTTATGAATTCCATGTCCATTTTCAGATTTCCAAAGGCCACTTGAGGGTTTAAGTGATGCCTTTAATTATAACCCAAAGTATAGGCAATTGCCTTTTATGAAGCCAACCATTATCCAGAAGATACTATTAGAGAGTGAGTTACTGAAGTCTGCAGAGCTTGTGAAACACCCATCAAAATAACTGGGGGAGAAGAGAGATTTACCAGACTGGAACAGCAAGGTTTGACAACAACCTGATGACATCTGGGGCTTACATGACAATGAGCCCAATCCTCAAACATCAGGTTTCTTTGTAAAAATCCTACAGTGTCCACCAGGCTCGATGGCTCAGACTGTAATCCCAGCACTTTGGGAGACCGAGATGAGTGGATAGCCTGAGCCCATGGGTTCGCAAACAGCCTGGGCAAGTTGGGAAGACCTCATCTCTACAATAAGTCAAATAATTAGCCAGGCATGGTAGTGTGCACCTATAGTTCCGGCTACTTGGAAGGCTGAGGTGGAAGGGTCACCTGAGCCCAGCAGGTCGATGCTGGGGTGGCTGTCAGCGTGCCACTGCACTCTAGCCTGGGCGATACAGTGAAACTC
Source organism: Tarsius wallacei (assembly GCA_963574415.1). Classification (NCBI taxonomy): domain Eukaryota; kingdom Metazoa; phylum Chordata; class Mammalia; order Primates; family Tarsiidae; genus Tarsius; species Tarsius wallacei. The sequence continues at coordinate 19,431 of CAUYQG010094596.1, forward strand.
TGACTCAGGAAAAAAAAAAAAGTCACATCTCTAACTCCACATGTATCTACAAGAATGTTTTGAAGTTCTTTGGGTTGTCTCAGATTACAAATTATTTGTGTTGTTGTTTTGTTATTTTTATTTTTAAAATATGGAGTACAAACAACCCCTTCGAGTTCCCTCCCACTGTGGGAGCTTTTCTGCCCTCTCAATAAATTCTGCTTTCTCACTTTAAAAAATTAGGAGTGTACCACATTTTTTTAATCCAGTCCTCTTTTGATGGACAGCATGGTTGCTTCCAGGTTCTTGCTATTGTGAACAATGCACTATCTCTTTTTTAATCGTCTTATTTTTATCAGTGTAGATATCAAATTTCATCATTGTTGCCATGCAACTTGGGGACAAAAAACAGATTATCATCTCATCATTATTATTATTATCTTAAGACAGTGTCTCTGTCATCCAGGCTGGACTGCAGTGGCACAATCTCAGCTCACTGTAGCCTCCATTTCCTAGGCTCAAACAATCCTCCTGCCTCAGCCTTCCAAGTAGCTAGGACTACAGGCGACCATCCACACCAGGCTAATTTTTTACTTTTTGTAGCGATGGGCTCGCGCCATGTTGCCCAGGTTGGTCTCGAACTCCTGGCCTCAGGCAATCCTTCCACCTTGGCCTCCCAGAGTGCTGGGATTACAGGCATCAGCCACCACACCTGACCACAAATGATTAATAATAGGAAAAAAGTGATGCTGATGTCAATGATTGTTGAAGTTCATGTTTAGGAAAGGAAATTGTAAAGTTATAAAAATCTTCTATAATTTTCTGAGTTAGGTCACAATTTTAAAAATTGATAAATTTCACCTACAGATAGCAACTATTTGTGAAGTTGTTTTGTTTTTTGAGTCAGAGTCTCACTCTGTCACCCAGCTTGGAGTGCAGTGGCATATTCATGGCCACCGCAGCCATGACCTACTGGGCTCAAGCAATCCTTCTGTCTCAGCCTTCCAAACAGCTGGAACCGTGGGTACGTGCTACTGCTCCCAGCTATTTTCCTTTTTTTTTTTTTAATTGTAAAGACAGGTCTCATCAAGTTGCCCAGGATGGACTCAGGCAATCCTCTCATCTGTCTCCCAAAATACTGGGATTACAGGCATGAGTCACAATGCCCAGCTATTTGTTAAGCATCTACTATGTGCCAGGCATTATTCTAGGCACTGGGAATTCACCAATAAATAAAATCTCCCGTTTTCATGAAGCTTAACTATATATAAGAGGAGACAGAAAATAACATAAGTGAGTAAAATATATAGTATGTCAAGTGGTGATAAATTCTTAGGAATTGAAGGAAGAGGGATAAAGAGTTCTGGGAGTAGAAATGGGGCACAATTTTTACAACATATATACAATGGTCACAAAAAATGGAGGGTGGCAGGGGGCAGAAATGAACCCTTTGGTGATTGGGAAAAGAGCAGCATGTGCTGGGAAAGGTAACATCCTTACATCATTCAGGAAAAAGAAGTAACCCATCACTAGGACTGCAGATGTCACAGGAAGGTGTCGTTGAGAAGTACTTCTTGTACTTCTTAATTTCAGTATCTTGATACAAACTAAAAGTGTTTTTTGTTTGTTTTTGAGTCAGAGTCTCACTCTGTTGCCCAGACTGGAGTGCAGTGGCATGCTCACAGCTACCGCAGCCTCACCCTGCTGGGCTCAGGCGATTCTTCCACCTCAGCCTTCCAAGTACCTGGAACTACAGGTGCGCACCACCACGCCTAGCTAATTTTTTATCTTATTGTAGAAATGAGACCTCACCAAGTTACCCACACTGGTCTCAAACCCCTGGGCTCAGGCAGTTCTCTCGCCTCCACCTCCCAAAGTGCTGGGATTACAGGCATAAGCCACTACGCCCAACTAAAAGATTTTTAAAAACAACCCTGTAATTTCACAAAAACACCTAAAGCCTCATTGTAAATGCAAACTAACAGTAAAATCTATAAACAGGAAGAATAATAATGTTTGAAATATTGTGTCCTAGACAATGAGACTTCTCAGTGAAAGCCTGCCGCTTGACTTGTCATTTTTTTAAGCATTCTATCTGTAGTTATAAGTGGAAGTCAGAAGTTGGAAATTTCAATCCAGGAAATCCTTTAAGTATTTTTTGAAGGAAATTATGGGGAGAAAGAGTTCTAGGTTCATGAGGTGGCTGACATTTGACTCAGTCCTGATCCAGAGTCACTGTGGCCAACTGGCGCCCTGAAGGGTGTGGGCTATACAAGAGAAAGAGGCATACATTAGCACTGCACCTTTGGTCAAAGCCAGCTCCAAGGAAGAGAGTTGGGCTTTGTTTAAGAACTGCTTTGGGCTGATCTCGGTGGCTAACGCCTGTAATCCCAGCATTTTGGGAGGCCAAGGCGGGAGGACCACTTGAAGCCAGGTGTTCAAGATCAGCCTGGGATGCATAGCAAATCTCATCTCTACAAAAGTAAAAATAAATTAGCCAAGTGTGGTGCATACCTACAGTCCTAGCTACTCAGGAGGCTGAGGTGGAAGGATAGCTTGAGCCCAGGAGTTCCAAGCTGCAATGAGCTGTGATCATGCCACTATACTCCAGACAAAGCGAGATGCGCCCCCCCCCCCGGCCCCGCCAAATAAAAGAGCTGCTTTGCTCTGCCCAGAGAGATAGGCAATAGAGCACCCACCCTTCAGCAGCAACTCCATGTAGTGATAAGAAACAACAGCAGGAGTGTACTGGTGTGATTGGCATCAGTATTCTACTTGATAGGTACAGGTGTTGGACCAAAGAAAAGCTCCTTATAGTTTGGAAAATGGGAGGAAGAGTCTATTATTTGCTCATATTTATTCATATATTTATGGACAATTTGTAGAACAGTTCAGACATATCACACCTCCAAATTACATAAATATCCTTTACTTCTCCTTAAGTTAAGAGGAACCCAAGTAGACTGTTAACTCACTACCACCCAAGTAAAGTTTGAATCATGGTCCCCAGAGAACAATTATGAGAGTATTCATTATTCTAAGAGTATTTGTTATCACACAAATATTTACTTATGCCATACAAATGCATAGTGTTCTAGGCTAATTCTGAACATAGATAATAATACCTAATACTTGTTAAGCACTTACTATTGATTCATCCTTATGCATTTTCCCTTTCAATCCTCCCAATGACCCATGGAAGTGTGTTTTATTGGGGCCTCCATTTTGTATAGGAGAAAAATTGGGGCTTGGTGAGGGTAAATGTTGGGGCAGAAATCTGAGCCCAGGGCAGCCTGTCTCGGGAGCCTGATTTCTTCTCCCTCTACCACAGTGCCTGCAAGGGGAAAGTCTGATTCTTTGGCAGTTGCAGTGTGAGGCCTCACAACTATTTTTATTCCTCCGTGGTCATCTCCCTAACACAGATAACACTAAAGCTTCGTTGATCCAGTTCCTCTCTCCCCTAATTAGGTTGGTATGAACATATCTCTGCAGATCTTTCATCTTTCTTAGCCCTCCTTTTACTCATGGTGGCATCTGGTTGACATGCTCTCTCTCTCTCTCTTGGGCAAGGCTGCCAACAATGCTTTGTACTCATCTGTGAAAGAAACTCTTCATCCTGACTCCATTTCTTCAAGCAGGTGACTACTTAAATTTCATAGGCAAGAGGTGAGAAAAATGTAAATGGGATTCTTTGAAATGTCTCCTTCAGGTTCAGGGACCTGTACCTTGTAGGGGCTAATTGTCAGAAAGTTTAATTGTTACCCTGTAACTCGAGCTTCCCTCATGTGCTGGGGCAACACCATAGGTGCTAATAGTGAGGAAATTTGACTGTGGCTCTGCCGTGCTCTCTTCATTAAGCTAATGGAACATTTTCCTCTCATTTTCTCCCTAGGGTGACTGTGGGAGTACAGCCTTATAATTGTTGCTCTTACTGTAATTGGAAGTAGTAGGAGTATATATAATCTTATTGTCTTTTCTATGTGGTGGTAGTTTATTTATGAGCTATTGATAATTCCCAGCCAGCAGCAGAAAACTCAGTGAGTATTACATTAGCGCCCCTCCTAGGAGAGCAACTACTCAACAAAGACTATTATTAACCAGAAGAACACATACTAGAGATGGCCTATCGTACCTAATATAAACTTAATTCCTGCAAAGATTGACCTCTCTGGGAATCATGGGTGTTTGTTCTTTTGACTAGAATTTATAAAGCCTTAATCTTTACCTTTATTTAGATGTATGAACTAGGCTTCATGAATCATTTTGGGAGGCTCTCAAAGGCCACTGCACACCTTCAGAATGATGAGTATTCTGTCTGGTCATCAAAGTCCGTAGAGTGTAATAGGCCAGGAGAAAAATAAACTTCAGCATACACCCTGATTCAGAGCCACTGGGTCACTCTGAGTACAGTTTTGGGCCAGCAGGACCCTCCCCAAAAGAGGGACACAGGGATGCCCTTGGAACCTGTTAACTCCAGTGCAAATGGAAAGATATGCTAGGGTATAAACACCTGTATTGCCAAAGCTGGACCTCCTGCAACATACCTTGATGAAATATCCCTTTTACTACAATCACAAGATGTAGCATTCTTTAGGACAGTGAATGTTTTCTAAAAATTCTCCACAATCCATGTATTGCCTTTGGTCTTTAATAAAGAGTTATGTGCATGTTGACTATTTTGCTGCTTAAAATAGTTCCATCCAAGGACTGCCCTGGACTTTTGGATAGAAAGTCACTTCTAAGGTAAGTACAAAGAACTCATAAATGTAAAAATTTAGGTTAGGGCCAGGCACAGTGGTTCCCAGCACTTTGGGAGGCTGAGACAGGAGGATAGCTTGAGCCTAGGAGCTTGAGACCAGCCTGGGCAGCATAGCAAGACCTCATTTCTACAAAAAATAAAAAAAATTAGCCACATGTGGTAGCATGTACCTGTAGTCCCAGCTACTTGGGAGCCTGAGGCAAAAGGACTACCTGACCCCTGGAGGTCAAGGCTACAGTGAGCTGTGCTTGTGCCACTGCACTCCAGACTAGGCAACAAAGTGAGACCGCAACTCAAAAAAAAGAAAAGGCTAGGTTGGTATTCACAAGAATCTATTTATGTGTTCTGCCTCCATCAATATATTGAACATCTGAAAATGTAATCCTAGATGGGATATATGGTCAAAGATTTGAATTGTTAAAATTAGCAAACTTCAAACTGGCATTGACCAAGTATTTACTGTGTGGCAAGCACAGTGCTAAGAACCTTCACAAATATTATTTTGTTTTATACTCCTGTGATCGGCAGAATAATGGTCTCCCAAAGATGACCATGCTAATTGCTAAAATCTGTCAATCTGTTACCTTACATGGCAAAAGGTACCTTACAGATGTTATTAAGTAAAGGATTTTGATATGGAAAGATTATACTGGATTGTCTGGGTGGGACAATGTAATCACAGGGGTCATAGGTCATTATAAGAGCCAGGCAGTAGGGTCAGAGTCAGAAAAGAAGATATGGCTGGGTGTGGTGGATCTTGCCTGTATTCTGAGCACTTTGGGAGGCCAAGGTAGAAAGATTGCTTGAGCCCAGGGGTTTGATACCAGCCTAGACAACATAGCAAATTTTTTTCTCTACAGAAAAATTAACCGACTGTGGTGGCATGCATCTGTAATCCCAGCTATCAGGAGACTGAGACAGGAGGATTGCCTGAGGCAGGTCAAGGCTGTGGTGAGCTGTGATCATGCTACTGCCCTCCAGCAGCCTGGGCAACAGAGTAAGACCCTGACTCAAAAAAAAAAAAAAAGAAAAGAAAAAAGAAAGGGGCGGGGGGAAGAGAGGAGGAGAGGAGAGAAAGAAAAAGAAAAGAAAAAAAAGAAAGACATGACCATGGAAGCAGATGTCAGAGCTAAGCAGCCTCTAAAAGCTGGAAAGGAAATAGCTTCTCCCCTTAGAGACTTCAGAAAGAATGCAGCTCTGCCAACCCATTTTGGACTCCAGACCTCTAGGACTGTAGAAAATACATTTGTGTTTTAAGTCACTCTGTGTGTGGTAATTTGTTATAGCAGCAATAGGATACTTAGTCCAGTTGGGCTGCTATAACAAAATACCATAGACTAGGTGGCTTAAAAACAACACAAATTTATTTCTCACAGTTGTGGAGGCTGGAAAGTCCAAGATTAAAGTGCCAACAGATACCCTTTTATAAGGATACTAGTTTCTGCATAAACAGATACCCTTTTATAAGGGTACTAGTCCCATTCATGCAAAGGTCCCAGCTCCCAACACCATCACATTGGGCATTAGGATTTAATATATGAATTTGATGCAGGTGGATGTAAGCATTCATTGTATAGCAGACATGAATACAACTCCCAATAATTTGGCAAAACAGAACTATCATCTCAATTTTACAGTTGGGGAAACATATTTGAAGAGATTCAAGTGGCTTGATTCACCCTGCTTCCTCTTACAATGCAAAAGCTATGACTACTTTTGCAGTGTAACTGCATTCTTTCTTGAAGCAAGGGAGTTCTCCCTAGGTCTTGAAAAAGCTGCATGTTCAGTCACCAGAGGAAAAGACTTTTTTGTGACCTTAGCTGAGTTTTTTATTTTCCAAAAATGTGTGAAGTTGATGAAGATTAATTCAGCATTTCTGAAATCAGAGCCTCCTGTATTGCTCCTTCTTTTGGCAAACATTCTCTTTTATCTCATCATTTTAGTTTAGGCTCTAAAACCACTTACACCTGGACAGAATACAGTCTGTGAGGGGAAGGAGCTTAATGTGTTCCCTGGTTTGCAAAATAGCAGCTTTAATCAGGTAGGGTCTTAGAAAAGGATGTCATATTCTAGTTTCAGCTTCACAACCTACATAAATGGAGAGCATGCTTTGGGACAGTTAATAGTCATTTTCCATGCCCCTAGCATCTTGCAGTTCACTGAGTTCTGTATTAGGTCTATGTATACAGGTCTGAGCCTCAGGGATTTAGGTTTGTTCTAGTTTCAAGCCCGTTTGACTCTGTAATAGATATGTGTTCATTGCTCGAGGGAATATCTCTCCCTTTCCATAGGGTGCAAGTGAGACAACCTCAATTTCCCCGTGTGACCTAGGCCTAGCCAATCAGAGTACTCTACCTTCTGACTACAATGATTGGTTCAGGGATCAGGGATCAGGGATATGTGACTCAGGATGATCCAGAGTTCTTTTTGGGACTTCACTGTCAGAGAAGAAAAGATGTTTTCTCCTCTTCTTTGGCAATCTATAAAAATAATAGGTTCCTGTGACTCATGCATCTTGCGGCCATTTTTCTAGAACCTTGGGGGCAGCCATCTGCTGTAGTAGAGCTGAGTGTTAAGAGTTAGAGAGGAACCAAGAACAAAGAACAAAAGCAAAGAAGTCCTGATTTATCCAGCCATGTCTCATGCAGCTCATTCTGCCCTGGACTCTTCAGGTACATAAGCCAATACAACATCCTTTTCAAACTTACGCTAGTTTGATATGCACTTGTGATTAAAATAGAGTAATTTCGAAATTTATTTTTTCAAAAAAGCAGTATCATAACTCAAGAAAAAGGTATATAGTGAAGGCCGCCTCCTCAGATTGTCCCATTCTTACTCAGTAGACTGTTCTTAATTTTTTTTTTTTTGAGTTGGAATCTCACTTTGTTGCTCAGAGTGGAGTAACTGCAGCCTCAACCCCCTGGACTCAGGCAATTCCTTCTGCCTCAGTCTCCCAAATAGCTGGGACTACAGGAACATACCACCCTGCCCGGCTAATGTTTATTCTTTTTTGTTTGTTTGTTTTTAATTTTTTGTAAGGATGAGGTCTTGCTATATTACCTAGGTTGGTCTCAAACTCCTGGGTGCAAGCAACCCTCTCGCCTCTACCTCCCAAAGTGCTGGGATTGCAGGCATGAACCACTGCACTTGGCCTTGTTTTTTTACAAACTGTTTTATTTTAGAATCACTTTACACTTACAGAAAAGTTGTAATAATAGTGCAGTGTTCCCTTATACCCTTCACCCAGTTCCTCCTGGTTCATTTGTCACACTAGGGAACGAACATCAGTATATTAACTAAGCTTCACAGTTTATTAGGATTCACTAATTCTTTTCTATTACAAGATCTCATTACATTTAGCCACCATGTCTCCTTAATCTCTTCTATGACAATTTTTTTCCAGATTATTCTTGCTTTTAATGAATTTGGGCATTTTGAAGTATGTTGGGGATATTTTGTAGAATGTTCCTCAAATTGGGCTTGTCTGAATTTTCTTTTTATCATGGTTAGACTAGGGCTAACAGTATTTGGGAGGAAGACAAGGAAGGTAAAGCCTCACTGTGTCATTCTCGTCACATCAGATCAAGAGTACATGTTGGTTGGGCGCAGTGGCTCAGTCTGTAATCCCAGCACTTTGGGAAGCCAAGGAGAGAGAATTGCCTGAGCTCAGGTGTTCGAGACCAGCCTGGGCAACTTGGTGAGACCTCATCTCTACAATAAATCACAAAAATTAGCCGGGCGTGGTGGCGTGCAACTGTAGTTCCAGCTACTTGGAAGGCGAGGCAGAAGGATCGCCTGAGCCCAGTAGGTCGAGGTTGTGGTGGCCGTGAGCTTGCCACTGCACTCCAGCCTGGGCAACAGAGTGAGACTCCAACTCAAAAAAAAAAAAAGTACATGTTCTCAGCATGACTTTTCGCTGGTGATGACAGCCCTGATCACCTGGCCCAGATAGCGTTGGCCACGTTTCTTTACTGTCTTTCTTTCTTCCTCCTTCTACATTCTACTTCTTAGCAGCAAGTCACTAAGCTCAGCTCACACACAAGGGGCAGGGAGTTCAGCTCTGCCTCCTTGAAAGGTGGTGGTGGCTAGTATCTACATAAACTATTTGGAATTCTTCCATATGGAAGATTATCTCTTTACCCATAGGATTTATTTGTTTTTGTTTGTTTACTAAGTTATAGACTTGTGAATATTTATATTTTAGATTATAATTTAATACTCCCTTATTTACTTTGTTCCAGGCTTGTCCACTGGCAGCTTTTAGTTTGGCTCCTATGCTCTTTTGACAAGCTTCATTTCTTGCTTGTTTTTATGTTTGAGCACTTCCTTACTCATATAAGATGCTCTCACTTCATCTTGCATGTTCCCTGCATCAGCCCTATAATCAGCCGTGATTCTAAAGAGTCCAATTCCTCTTTTTCTCTTATGGAGAATTATCATGTACTTCTTTACTGCTGTGGTTATTTATTTATTTATTAAAAGCCTCTACCGCCCCCGCCCCCATCAACTTAAGAGCAATTTGAAATATCAGGGACAGAAATATTGATAACTTTTCTCACAATTAATATCTAATTTATTTTAACACTTTAATCTAGCTCCCTGCAAGACAGGGACTATATATAGTTGCATGTTATTCTAGAAAACATTACCAGAAGTTGGAATTTTCAGTCTTAACCTCATACCATGAGAAATATTATTTAACTAGCATTTTACAATTCATCTGAAGAAGGCTAAGCTGGTATTCTAAGAATTAGATTAAGTGATACTAAGTAAATTAAGAGGAGCTCCATACACATATAGAATAATTAATATTCTTAGTCTTTACATTTTTATTAGGAATATCTAACAGATTTGATAAATCCCATACTCTGTCATTCAATGTGCACATAGTGTCATTTTTCAAAAAAGAGTATCTTAAGGAAAAAAGATGTCTTCACACTACACATAAAATGAATAATACAAGAACTAAAAAACTACTTCATAAAGGAGCAGTTAAATTAATCTGAAATCCATACTATATAAATGTGAATTCAAAGTCAATTGTATATTTTTCCAAAAAACTACATTTGTACTTACAGATACAGGGCTCAACTCAACTGTCTGTGTCAAATGACATAATCTGGTTACTAGTCTTATGATGGGATTTAAACATTTTAGTGAGGGGGGAATAAAATATTCTATTGTTTAAATTAAGTTTGCAATTCAAAGGATTTGTTCATCTGAGTCTCCAGGTTCTACCTTTCAACATGAGACAGTCTTGATGGTAGTATTTTTGCTTCAAAGGCTTTTGCTTTCAGATTTAACTTTTACTTTGAAACTAACTGAAAGGAAACTAAGTGTATCAGAGCTATACCTAATCCCCTAGGAGTCAGCATTGCATCAAGTTTATTAAAATTAAACAATTCCCTTTTTTTTTGTTTCCTTCCCAAATAGGCATCTGGTAATAAGAAGCAAATCAGCTGGGCTGGGACAAAGCAGGCAATGTTTTTCCTTCACTAGTTCATTTGGAAAAGTCGCTTTGCTAATTGAGAAAAAATTTAATGAATTTTACTTGTATTAAAATAAAGGTGATTGCTTCATGGCAACAATGTACTCATTTGAGAAAGTCATTACATTTATGTATTGTGTTGTCATGTAAATACTTTTGCCAAAATGTATTAACAAGAAATAGAATATTATGGTTCATGGTTCATGTAGTATATGAAAAAGAATAATTGTATAACTAATCAGTGAAAACAAAGCAAATGTTCCTCTTGGGTTTGTACAATAAAAATGGAATTAAAATTATTCAGGCTCAAAAATGCAAATATAACACATCTCTACCAGCAGAAAAATAAAAATTTAAAGGCAAAACTTGTATATTCCATTTCTCCAAAAGTCTTAATTTGATTCCCAAACCTATCTCATTAAAATTCACTTCATGCATTTTCACAAAGTAATCAAATATTTCATTGTTTTAAAAACAATAAAAGTATTCATTTCCTAGAACAAGCTCACTGATATTCAGAACACATTCTGGGGAAAATTAATGCTGATCAGTGTAGTGGCAGCAAACAAAATGGCACTCTAATGTATTAAACAGTAACATAAGATTAAATTCACAGTAAACTTAAGAGCAAATAACCAATATCAATTTAAACAGATTAAATCTTGGGGAAGGACAAAGGTTAGAAATGATCTGAATCAATAACCAAATTCTGAGAACAATGAGCCTTGTATTAAACAACAGCACCCCCTACTGGAAGTAGGGCAGGAGGAGGGAATCGGTGAGAATGCTCACACCTTCACCTGGTAGTTTGGAGCCACAATTCAAGTACATCATCATTCCCAGAATCGTTTCTATTGTGTAAACAAAATAAGCTTCAGGTTCATTACCTAGAATTTTTATTATTCCTCAACTGCAAGCGAACAAGAAATTGATTCAGAAGGTTTTATTAGTAAATATTTAGTATTTTTATTTAAGAAAGCTGAAATTCAGTGATAAATAATTGATTTTTAAAAAGAGATATCTGGTTATGCAGTGATCTTGATTAGACTTCCTTGGAATTTCCCCGTAGTGCTCAAAATTGTTTCTGTTCTTTAGTAGAAAATATGTTTCTGAGTGTGGTTTGATCTGCTAACCTAACAACATGCATGGTGTACCTATACTTGTGTCTACAAATGTATGAGCATGCACCCACATACGCATATATACACACACCAAATATACACAGAGTGTGCAATCTGAGTAGAACTCAGTTGCCTAGAAGTCTCAGTAATATGAAAAGTCTTTACCATCATTTTGTCCTCCCACATTCAGGTTTGTGACTTTCCTGTTATTCTTTGGGTGAGTAAACATCCTTAACAATCATTTAATAAGAAGAAATATAAAAACAGAGATTTAAGGCAATAATTGGCAGACTAGTCATCTAAAAACACCCACTTTTAAACAATTAATGAAAAATGCCCAACAGTATTTTGAATTCAGCAATTCAAATAAATCAAATATCTAAACTAGGTTCAGTCTTATAACTAAAAGAAATCTCACCCAAACTGACTTGCTAAACAAGCATAAATGCCACAAGCAATAAGTATAGTGATCAGAAAAATAAAGTGAAGAAAAAGTCAGGATCATTTTAACAGATGAGGACAGATACATAGAATGAAGAAAGAGGGAAATAGAAGTAAGCATGAAAACCAGGCTGGAGGTTGGGTGTCGAAGTCCACGCCTGTAATCCCATCACTTTGGGAGGCTGAGGCAGAAGGATTGCTTGAGCCCAGGTGTTAGAGACCTGGGCAACATAGGGAGACCTATCTCTACAGAAAAAATGTAAAAATTAGCCAGGTGTGATGTGGTGGTGCATGCCTTTAGGCCCAGGTACTCGGTAGGCTGAGGCAAAAGGCACTTGAGCCCAGGAGATTGAGGCTGAGGCTGTGGTAAGCCACGATTGTTCCCCTGCCCTCCAGCCTGGACAACAGAGTGAGACCCTAACTACAAAATAAAACAAAACAAAAACCAAGTTGGGCTTGAAAAGGTGTCCATATTACCATGAAAAGAAGAGATAAGAACAGCTCTTTGCATGTACTTTATGAGCACCCACCCTACCACCTCCAGCATCAAATGCTGTTGTTTCATGACGTACATGTGAATGAGTTTCATAAAAACCCACCAAAGATGTGCATTACTCAACCAAGGCAACCCTGTCTCGAAGGCCATGTTCGCTCTCTCCCAGCCAAGCAAGATGAGAAGCTGACTTTCTTCTCCTTCCTCGGAATTTCTGAAGTGCACGGAGGAGGCCAGGGACAGCCACACTGAATGGCACTCTCTTTAGCCCTCCTTCCTGAGACACAGAGCAGAATCATTTCTGGAAAAGGTTAACCGTTTACCAAAAGTTGTCTGCAAGTGGGAGTGTTTATTTCCTGAGGCTAGAAGCACATCATGCATTCCTCAAAGAAGCAAGATCAAAAGTTTCTACAATCACAGGTAGTTAAGTAGAAGCAACATAGTAGTTGGAGAAAGCAGTTGGGTCAGCAGCCTATCCTGGCTCAGCCCAGCTGTGTGCCTCTGAGTGACATTTAACCTCTCTATGACTTAGTTTCTTTATCTGTAAAAATGAAGGCACTTGACTATTTTTCCAGCTCAGTCTTTGATGCCAAATACATTTTAATGAGGATTTAGTGTTCAGACAAGGCATGATCTAAGAGTGCTTCATAGAATGATCATTACAACAGGAAGGGAATGGCTTCACAGGATTAAAAAATTCCAAATAGGGACAGATCTTCACTGGATTCACTCATTCATTTATTTTTCCTTCAATGAGTGTTTATTAAGGTTCAACTATGTGTCAAACTCCAAATCAGCCAATGGAATACAAAGTTGAATAAGACACACATTTCTTCCCTCAAAGAACTTGCAGCTTCATAGTGAAGAAAGACACAAATCTGTATTTGCAATACGGGACACAATCCCCCCCAGTATACACTGTGGTAACTGGGAGAGCATGTCTGGAGGGTCTCACGCAGGGAGGTCAGGGTGAAAGCTGCCACCAAAGAATGCCTGGAGAAGGCAACACTGAGTCTGACCCCAAAGCATGAACAGGAGTTAGCCAGAAAGAAAAAAAGAAAGGAGGGTTAAGCAAAGGGAGCAGTTTGTACTAAAGCCGGGGCCAGGGAGAAAACATGGAAGATTCTGGCAAATGCAAGGTGTTCCATGTGGCTAGAGGACAGGGTATGTCCAAAGAAGCAGCTGCAGAGGGAGCAGGAGTGGAGTCTGAAGTGCTGAAGAAAAAGATTCTGCTTGGAGTGGAGGTGGGCTCGGGACAGAATAGACTGGAAGTTTTTAAGATGCGGGGTGGGGGGGCAAGACAACCGCCAGTGACAGAACTTGTGATCAAGATCTGTACCAAGACTACAGCAGTGGAAACAGGGAAGACAGAATAAATTTGCCAGGGTTTACAAAGTAGAATTCAAAGAATACAAAGCCAGTGATTGATTGCGCTTGAGAGGGAGATGTTCAGGAAGACTTCCAGGTTTCTGGCCCAGTGGCTGGAGCTCCTGACAGCAGTGCAGAATGGAAATCAGGCTGGGTGGGGAACAATGAAGAATTCCATTTGGGTGAGGGATTAAGAAGGTATTCAGATGGAGGTGTCTTTAGGGATTCTGGAGAATACAGGAGAGTGTAGAACAAAGCAACAAGTACCCCCAGCACTCTACCCAGCACCCATTATCTCCTGAGTAAGAACTCATTCTCTTAACCACGTCCTACAAAGTTATAATTCTGGAACTCCTCTACCACTCTTGCAGATGGAAACACAGTCCTCTTTCATGTCACACCTGTCTCCAACACTCCCAGTCTCATACTCACACTTGACCTAAACTTCAGCTTTATCCAGGACTCCAGTTTGCAGACCCCTGCACATTCTCCCAGCACACCAGCCCCCACCCAGCTCTTCTTTCTTCCCTAGCCAGTCTGGACCATATGGGCAATCATATGTGTTCTGATCGAGGGACCACCTAGGATCACAAGAAACTCATAGAAGGCACTGTCAGCCTGAAGGTGGACCATGACCATACCAAATGATCTTTTTTTTTTTTTTTTGAGTTGGAGTCTCACTCTGTTGCCCAGACTGGAGTGCAGTGGCCACTCCTGGCCACCTCAGCCTCGACCTGCTGGGCTTCGGTGATCCTTCCACCTCAGCCTTCCGAGTAGCTGGAACTATAGGCGCACGCTACCACGCCCGGCTAGTTTTTGATTTATTGTAGAGATGAGGTCTCGCCAAGTTGCCCAGGCGGGTCTCGAACCCACGGGCTTAGGCAATCCACTCACCTCAGCCTCCCAAAGGCACGGGATTACAGGCTGAGCCACCGAGCCCGGCCCAAATGATCTTTTGTACTCGAACCTGAATATGCACACAGTCCCTAACACAACCCAAAAATCCATAGTTCAGATGACATCCCCACTGAGTTCCACACAACTACTTCTGTGTAGTCTCACCCAAACCAAATGTGTTTTAAAGTGACCCAAGACTGAGTTCCTGAGCCAAATTCTCTCCCCTTGGAAAATTCAGAAGATGTCAGTGAAGGTCACCATGATTTTTAAGTGGCAGCTTCTCAGCCATTAGAAAAATCTCACAGTTCCTAGACTTGGTGAGTTACTCCATTCGATAAACATTTGCTAAGCAAATGGTATTTTCAGGTTACATCTGTAGGTTTTAACATTTTATTCCATAAGCATTTTACTAGAATTGACTGAAAACTTTTAATTCTCTCTGCCAAAATGCCCAACCCTACAGGTATTTCCTGATGAATATGATGATAAAGAGAAATTAGTTTACCCAGCTTTCCCTAGAGTTAAACGATTGATGGCTACATAGAATGAACATGAACAGCTGTCTGAGGAAGCAAATCAAGACCTTGTCTGTAAATATGCAACTTAAACCCCCACAATTAGGAAGCCCTGTGATTCCAGTCAAGGTGGTTTGAAAGGTGCATTTAGAAAGGAAAACCATATAGTTAATTACATGGTACCAAGACTGGAGATAGACAGTGTGTGAACTGTTCAAGAAAGAGAGTGACCTCTCAGACTGACAAGGCTATGTACACACTTAAATCCCATCAGGTTCTGTCATTAACATTCTGATTTTTTTTTTGGTAGTTATTGTTTGACTATAGAAGAGGATATACTGGTGTTCAAATGGAACTGTGCCATCTTCCTGGCAGTTATATTTTGTATTGCCAATTAGTACATTTGCATTAATTCAGCTATCTCACTGGATTTAGTTATGTGAGTTGGTGTCTCAAAATTCTGATTGTGTAGGGAATGCACATCCTGCCAACTCTAAGGTGTGAAAACCATAGAAAAGAAAATTTTGCCAGGTGTGGTGGTTCATGCCTATAATCCCTACATATTGGGAGGCTAAGGCAAGAGGATTACTTGAGCCAGGAGTTTGAGTCCAGCTTGGGCAACATAGAGAGAGACCTCATCTCTGCAAAAAAATCAGAAAATTAGTTGGATGTGGTGGCGTATGCCTGTCGTCCCAGCTACTTGAGAAACTGAGATGGAAGGATTGCTTGAGCCAGGAGGGATGCAGTGAGCTGGGATTGTGCCATTGCACTCCAACTTGGGCAAGAGAATAAGACTCTGACTAAAAAAGAATAGAAAAGTAAATTTCACCCTGTGAGACCCTCTGGCAGAAGTAGCCCAGCTTGGACTGGATAAAAAAATGTGGTACATATACACAGTGGAATATTATGCAGCCATAAAGGACAAACATACGGACTTCGCAGCAACTCAGAGATTTATCATAGAAACAAAGAACAGAGTACCATATGTTCTCACTCATAAGTGGGCCTTGAATAATTATAATACTATAAGAAAGGGATTGGCAGTAGTGGGAAACTGCCAGGAGAGGTGGGGGTGGGAATGGCAGTTGAGGGACACACCTCATCAACAAGGGTACCTGCATAATGAACATTTGTATACCTAACCCTGAATTATACCCCACATCTTTAAAATAAAGAAGAAAAAAAAATGTTGCCCAGCTTAGCCCAGCTGTGTGCCAATGGAATACAAATTCTGTTTCATGGGGGAGAAACTAATCTTTCCAGTCATACACCTTAACATGATTCCTTCAGGTCACCTCCTGTAATATTTGCATACCAGCAACCCCAATTAATAAGTCAACAAATAGTTATTGACCTTGTCCACACGTATGTATGGTTGTTGAATGTCTATAATGTGTCAAGAATAACTCTAGGTGCATCAAAAAATATATAACATTTTTTTCCTTGAGATCTTATTTATAACAGTGGAAAACTGGAATCAGCCTAAACAGACAACAACCAATAATAAACTATGACCTCAATTGGTAGAAACATAAATAAAATTACTAAAGAGAACACATCAAAAAGTTAGACAGAATCAGGTGTCTTTTTAAATCATGGTTTGTTATTTTGTGTATTTTAAATTTTTTCTACACCAAACATGTACTTTATAATTGAGAAGTTTTCATTCACTGCTAACTCACAAAAAGAAACTTCAAAAGTATTGTATAAGTCTATGGAATCTTCTTTAGATTTTATCAATGGAATGTGGGAGTTCTTACAAAGGTTAGATTGAATTTTTGGATGAAGTACAGTTCGCTTGTCCATTTGGTTTACTCAAGAGTTAATTTGTTGTTCTGTTGGCACATATTTGGCCTCAATTCAAAGCAAACCCATAGAGTAGTATCAGCCCAATTTTGCTTCATTACCATAGCAACGTAACAGTGACAAAAGCACACGGCTCCTGCCCTCCCTCTCACACACACTCTGTGACTATTTCTCTTTCACCTACTTTCATTCCTCTCCATTTTCCTTCATCTGTATTTTTTATCATTTTTCTATACTGGTTTCCTTCCTCCCAAAAAAGTTTATGTGTGGCAAAAAAAAAAAAAAGTGTACGTGACTCATCAAAACATCCAAACTTCTAAATGCCAATTTGTTTTTTTCTGTTTTATTCTCTTCAAGACTCCTCCTAGTCAACTATAGATAAGGAACAGTACTGTTTTCCTGGGAATCTTGTCTGATCCATACTTCTGAATACAAATGATTTCAATATTCAGAACTTAATTCACACGAGCTCTTGGGTGGGAGGAGAGAAGACATCTTGGGAAAGCCGCTGGCAGTAACTGGATTTTATTGGGTTTTACGCTGCTCCCCCACCTCATCCTTCCACACTTATGCATAGCAAATCCACTGTTGATTTTGAAAGTGTGGAGAGATGGGACTGTAACAGGAGCCAACACAGATCAACATTTCAGTTGCACTTCACAACACTGCTGTGTTCCACACAGAAATTGTGTGGATGACTGTGCCTACCACGGCCTATTAGGTCCCTTCTTTCCTAACTCCTGTGTCCTTTCTCCTTTTCTACATTTCTTCCTCCTTCTTCTTAAGAATTCTGACTTCACTCAGTTATCTGACCTATTATAGGAGAGGCTAGCCCCAACTCCAAGCTTAGACTGTGAGTCTTGATGAATGTAAGCTAATCATGATGGTGTCATTCCTTTGCCAGGATTGGCCTTGGCATGGTCATGCAATGCTTTTCTGGCCAATAAGGCATAAGGGGAAGACTGCTGGTAACTTTTGGGAAAGGTTATTGAGAAGTACAAGGGTGTGGCAGTGACTGTCATTCCCACCATGCATAATCCCCTTATTCCACAGGAGTAGAGAATTTCACTGGACACATGGACACTCAGAAGAAAGAACACATTTCTTAGCCTCTTTTGCAGCCCATGGTGGCCTGACAAGTTCTGGCCAATGGAATGAAAGCAAAAGTGTAGTGTAGCAGATCTTGAGAATCTTCCTCATCAGACAGCTGTCACGCGCTCTTTGCCTACTCTTCTTTCTCTCTCAATGTGTCTCTCTCTCTCTCTCTCTCTCTCTCTCTCTCTCTCTCTCTCTCTCTCTCTCTTTCTGCTGTGTGGAATGTGGATGTGATAGCCAGAGGTGGAGATCACCCGCCTTGCCTTGCATCATGGATGACTTGGGAATGGGGACCAAGTATGACAGAACAAAAAAGAAAAAAGTCAAAGTTAAGTTACGGTTATTTTAGGTTTTCTGTTACTTATAACCAAACCTAATACTAACTACTGGAAAGAAAGAGATGGCCTGTATTCAGTTTCTAAATGTTGTGTCTAGAAGTTATGTCTGGAGCTACTGCAGCCATTGTGTAATCATGAACCTTGCCTGAGGCCAAAGCCAAACAGGAGATGATATGCCACTGGAGTCACCCAACCCTGCAACTACTTTTCTAAGGGTTTTTTTATTATGTGGGAAAATATAATTCAGTTTTGTTGAAGCCACTGAGTTGATTATTTCTGTTTCTTGCAGCTGAAAGCATTCTAGCTGATACAGGGTTTGATGGTTTCTAATGGTTCTAAAGTATAATAAGCTCCTTCAGAAAAGACTCAGCTAACCAAAGATTTGGAAGAAGCAAGACTAAACATGAATGGTTGAGGAAGGTGTGTTATAAAACATTTAGAAAATAGAAAATGGAGGGAAAGGAGATCCCATTATCCCACCAGTGCCAAATAACTATGATGATATGTATATATATTTTTTTAGTTGGGGTCTCACTCTGTCACCAAGACTGGAGTGCAGTAGCAAGATCATGGTTCACCACAGCCCCAACCACCTGGGCTCAGGCAATCCTCTAGCCTCAGCCTTCCAAAGTTCTAGAAGTACAGGCATGAGCCACTGTGCCTGGCTTCACGAACATAATTTTTACCTTCTAAGTCTTTTGTAAAAAGTATTTTACATATAAGTAGTCACACCATATGTTTAATTTTATTACTTCTGAATACAAATAAAAACTATTCAAAATTCAAGAAGCAACTTCCTGGGACCTCTAGTAAGTAAAATATAACAAGGCAGTTTGAGGAAGAAATTTGAAAGTCAAAAAAAAACCTCGATAGTAATAATGGTGATAATGTTTTGGTAATAATGGTGATAATGTTTTGGTTTGGGGGGTCAACTTTTGACCTTTGACTTTTTTTGCTTCTTTATTTCCCAACTTTTACTGGAGGGCAGGCCAAATCAGAGAATGACTCAGCAGATGCAGACAACAAAACTTTTTTTTTTTCTTTTTATGAATGTAATCCTTAATCCTTACCATGACCTTGTCAGATAAGTGACAGGATTCTTATTTGACAGATAAGGAAAGTGAGGCTCAGAGCAGTTAAGCAACCCACCAGACACACAACTCGTACGTGAGTTGGCATCAAATTCCTCTTTTCCTCTTCCTCTCCAGCCAATTCATTGGACTCCACAGGAAAATGTCTCCTGTGGGAGTTGTGCGTTAGACTAGCACTATCTTAAGGAATAATAATATCCAGATAAAAAATTTTTTTCCTTTTTTTAAATTTTAAAGATGTGGGGTACAATTCAGGGTTAGGTATACAAATGTTCGTTATGCAGGTAACCTTGTTGATGAGGTTTGCCCCCCCCTTCCCCAGGCAGATTCCCACTACTGCCAGTTCCTCTTCACACCTCCCTTTCCTGGCAGTTTCCCACTATTTCCAATCCTTTTCTTATCGTATTATGATAAGTGTTTAAGATCCACTTATAAATGACCATGAATCGCCAAAACAATCCTCAGCAAAAAAACAGAGCAGGAGGTATCACATTCCCAGACTTTAAACTCTATTATAAAGCTACAATAATCAAAACAGCCTGATATTGGTACAAGAATAGGCATATAGACCAATGGAATAGAATTGAGATTCCAGAAGCAAAACCTCAATTTCTCAACCAACTCATCTTCGACAAAGCCTCCACCACCAACAACTGGGGAGAAGAGAACCTATTCAGTAGATGGTACTGGGAAAACTGGCTGATCACATGCAGAAGATTGAAACAAGATCCCTACCTATCACCATACACAAAAATAAACTCTAAATGGATCAAAGACCTAAATGTAAAACCTCAAACTATAAGAACCTTGGAAAATTCAGGAGACACTCTTATGGAAATTGGAACTGGCAACCAATTCCTGATCTAAACCCCAAGTGCCCGTGCCATAAGAGATAAGATAGACAAGTGGGGCCTCATCAAACTGACAAGCTTCTGCAAAGCCAAAGAAACCATCAAGAGAGTGGGGAGACAGCCCACAGACTGGGAAAAAATATTTGCCAACTGTATGTCTGACAAAGGCCTAACATCTAAGATCCACATGAACTCAAACATGCTGGAAAGAAAAAAACAAACAGCCCCATCACAAAGTGGGCAACAGATATGAATAGACACTTCTCAAAAGAAGACATATGAGCAGCCAACAGATACATGAAAAATTCTCAGCCTCACTGGTCATCAAAGAAATGCAAATTAAAACTACACTGAGATACCACCTAACTCCAGTCAGTATGGCTATCATCAATAACTCAAAAAGCAACAGATGCTGGAGAGAATGCAGCGAAAAGGGAACAATTCTACACTGCTGGTGGGAGTGTAAACTAGTACAGCCTCTATGGAAAACAGTATGGCGATTCCTAAAAGATCTAAAAACCAACCTTCCATATGACCCCGCAACCCCCCTACCAGGAATATACCCAGAAGAACTCAAATCACTCCATAAAAAAGATACCTGCACATGAATGTTTATCACAGCATTGTTCACAGTAGCAAGAACATGGAACCAACTGTGCTGTCCATCAAAAGAGGACTGGATTTTAAAAATGTGGTACATATACATGATAGAATATCATGCAGCCATAAAGAAGAACAAAATCATGAACTTCACAACAACCTGGATGGACTTAGAGTCTATTATACTGAGTGACCTTTCACAGAAACAAAGAACTGAGTATCACATGTTCTCACTGACAACAAAACTTTCTGGTCAGAAAACTAGTAAGAAAAAAACACTACACATTAAAGAGTGTGGGAGAAGCTCCTGTTTTTCT
>CAUYQG010094602.1:0-10884 GCA_963574415.1 Tarsius wallacei
GGCTCGGTGGCTCAGCCTGTAATCCTGCGCCTTGGGAGGCTGAGGTGAGTGGATTGCCTACCTGATTTCTTGTATCAAGCCATATGTTTCATAATATGATATTTAGTGACATATTAATTAGGAGTTACTCATATAGATAGGATAGTGTCTAAAATAGAGAAAAATTAGGAGGGCTATAAATGGATGAGCAATTGACTAATGTATCTGCAAGCCATCTGCTAATTATTTATTGTTATTTATTAAGCTCCTACTGTATGCCAGAAGCATGCTAGATGATACAGAAATTCTTTGGGACCCAGAGCGGGAAGACACAGTACTTGTCCTCAAGGGGCACGTCCTTTGGGGACAGTGGGCAATATAGGGATATGGAGGATGCTGTGAGGGGACAGAAAAGGGCACCAAGCACACATTGGGGGTTCTGGGATGCTTCCCTGGAGAAGATGACACTTCCCCTGAATTAGCTTCAAGGCCTGTGATTAATTGAATTAATTTTAAAGGTTGGGAGTCCTAACCTTTAAAAGAGAATACCTTCCTACCTGCTTTAAAGCACTAAAATGAATAAGAGCTGAAAGTTTTATATTTTCTTTTAGAATGTAACGAAATGAGAGGCGTCAGTAGCATTAATTTAGGTTGGTTGTAGGAGGCACATCCACTTCTCTGCATGTCCCTGCTGGTGGATCCTCAGAGGGCCAAGGACATTGACTGACAAAAGTGTATTCCAAAAAGTTTGTTCTGAAAGATGTTCAATCAGAGCAACCATAATGACAAGAATTTTAAGCTTTTTAACTCTCCAAATCAAGTACTTTCAGGTTGAAAAACTTGATTATCTTGAGGCCCTATTATGCCTCTGTTTTACTTTGTTATGCAAAGGTGTTCAGCAGTAACTTAAATTGTGTAATTGAGCCTTAGGTAGGCATAAATCTGGGCAGATGTACTTAAAGGACAGTTTCCTATCTTCTAAGTGCTGCTCCATCGACTTTGGCTATAGGGCATTCTCCTGGGCGCGGAGTCCTCCTACATTAGAAGCAGATAATGCTCCTGTTTTCCAGTAGAACGCTTTTGGTATTAAGTGGAATTGGGAGGGATTGCTTGTCAAGACACACACACACATCCTGAAGAGTGATGGGAGCATGTTCCAGGGGTATCACAATAAATTCCAGCAATAGTATCACAACCGTTTTGCGGGTTTTTTTTTTTTTGCAAAAGTCCTAATGCTCAGCATACCCAGATGTTTCTTTCAACTTTTTTCATTACTGATAGCTCTTTGTCATCCTCATTCTGGATGTAAATGTGTAAGAGGTTGAAATGGAGCATTCACAAATATTTATGGAATGACCACAAGGAGACAGGTCTTGCGCCAGAGGCTGGGAATATGATCACGGCCCTTCCTTCAGGATAAAATAGGGTGAAAGGCAGATGTTATGACATAGACTACTGCAGACAAACAGATGATTGCAAGTGACATTGAGCACCACAAAGAAATGGGACTAGTGATGATAGAGAGGAGGGGGTTGGGGTGTTTGCTTAGGATGGTCAGGGAATGGTGATAGTTAGAAGAGACCAGAGGATGAGTAAGAGGCTGTGAGTTGAGAAGCGAAAAGCAAGAATTCCACACAAATGGAGCCAGATATGTGAATGGCATGAAAGAGTTTAGTGCATTGGCAACTCTGAAAGTCGAAAGCTTTTAAGAAGGAAAGACTTATAATTTTGGAGCTCTGTGAATGCCTCTCACATGCAAACAACTAAAGAGGGGCGAAGATGAACATTTATTAAACAATTATTATGGGACTATTCTAAGTGATTTAATAGTGATCATCATCACCATCATTGTTTATTATTTACTGAGCACTTTTTTTTAGCTAAGCATTGTGCTGAATGCACTCAAAATAATTCTTCTCACAAAACTCGCACAACAAAATATGTACTTGGAGTTTCAGGGAACATTCCAGTCACTATGAAAGAGGATTGCGAAGAACAATAAGGTAGGACAGAAAGGAAACTGAGGCACAGGCTGGGAACTGGATGCTTTGGAGCAGAGTATTCCTACGGTTAGCAGAGAGGTATCTAGGGCTTGACTGAGGGAAGAGAATTCTAAGCCGTCAGGGGCCAAGCACAGGGTGACTTCTGGCTATTGGGACAGAGAATGAGAAGAGGGGTGGTGAGGGGCCCTCAGGCAGTTCTGAGCAGAGACCAGACTTGCTTTATTTTATGGCTGCAACTCAGCCAAAAGCAGGATGACGTAAAGACAAAAAGAGGCCCAGAATTGTCCTCAGAGGTCAGTCAGGGGCCTGTTGCAACAATTCTGGGAAAGACTCTAAAGGCCCTTGCCGGGAGAGTGGTCACAGATGGAGGAGGGAGACATAGGTAACACAGGTGGGAGGCGAATGTGGTCCATGCAGGAGGTCTGGAGAGAAGATGATGAGTTTTGTGTTAGAGGTTTTGGATTTGAGGTGTCAGCAAGACAAACACATTTCATAACCGTCAAAAGCTGTTTCTAATTCCTTCTCACACCCCTTCATTAAACCAAATAAATATAATCCCTTCTGAGAGATTTAATTAGCCAAGGCTCTAAGGGAACCTGGCCGACAGCAATTCCTATTCCTTTCCAAATGCTCTTGAAGAAACATCAGATGGTTGATCAAGCCGTGCAAGGAAAGAAGAGTAAATGCTAGGAATGGCTCTACATTGCACGCTGTCCATAGAATCCTGTTACAGCTATGCTCTGTGTTCCTGTTACTTCCCATATCTCCACTGGTGAGTTACATGTCAGGACACACCAGTATTCACAGAATACAACAGAAACCTCCCCTATCTTAATCCTTGATCATTAGCTCAGAGTTCACACTCCTCTGACACATGCACACTGTAGGCTGACCTTAATGGAAACTCAATAAATTATTTACTCCTCCTCTACAGCAGGCAGAAGGGTGTCTACTAAGGGAACTCACAGTGGGTTTTTTGCTTTGATTTTTTTCCCCGTTTTTAAGAACCAGAGGAGATAAAGGAAAGAAAATATCTTCAGATATGAGGGACCCACTTTAAAGAGATGGACGTTAGAACCAAACAGTTTTGCATTTTCGTAGATCTGCTTAGTGTCTGTATTTCTTGATAAGGAGCATGAAAGGGCCACTGCTGGTCTTCTGGATGGATGGTAGATTCTTCAACCTGATGGTTCCATGTCATTTAAGCTCTGCCCACCACCCAGCCATTCTACTCAGAAAGGACAATTGAGTTAGTCAGGATCAGGGTTCAATTGAGGCAACTGGTTCAGTTGTGAAGCAGGATGGAGTATGGTTTGTGAAAACAGTGATTTTTTTCCCTTCCTCTGCCACCTGAATAAGTGTGCACAAAGAGGTTATACCCATTTTACACACTTAGTCACACTTTCGCAAATTGGCAGGCTGCCACACAGGCTCTGTCACTATCTCAGAGGCTGGAAGTCCATGAAGAAAAAAATGTTCTTGTGTACAGGTGCCAACTCTTAGATCACTGACCACTAATAACGATGTGATGGTGAAGGCCTATGTAGGATGACAGCTCAAAGGATGCTATGTTGACAGGGATGTTGATACAAATCAATGCTTGGCTTTTTTGCGGGGGGGGGGGATACATTAGGTGACTTGGTTTTTCGGATAATAATCTGTTGTGAATTCTGAGGTCTATTAAAATATACAAAAAACTAATACAAATTCTACTAATTCAAAATTTATTATCATTTTGACAGACTCAAGCTGGGTTGGCTTATTTTTGCTTGGTAAATGCTTTCTTAATAGTGTAAAATGAATAGTGCAAACCAGATTGCAGAGGGAATGTTTAAAATACTTAAAGGACAAATTGTTTTCAGCACTGACAAGCACTGTAGGAGTGCTGTTTACATAGAAACAAATGACATGCTGCTTATAAACCATTAGAATTTATTAATTAAATCAGATCTTCCCTACTAGGCAACATTGAATTGGCTTAATTTGGGTTATTGTATGGTTTTTCGAGAGAATAAAACTGCATTTCTTAACATTATCTTATACTTAAAAAGAAAACGACTTGGAATAGTACAAAAACAGGGGCTTTGGAATCAGAAAAATCTGAATTTGCATCACAACTTTTTCATTTAACTATCTTTGTGATTTGGGATGGATGGCTTAATCTCTCTGAGCCTCAGTTTTTTCATAGATAAGGATTATATACTGACCTTTACAGGTATTGTGAAGATACCACAGTGACAGGTAAAGCTATTAGAGCCTTTGGGTTTGAGGAGGAAAAATGTAATGTCTACAGAACTACAATACAAGCTCATGAACTGGAGAGAACATAAGCAAGAATGATGACTCTATTAATTATAGTAGTAGTAAGAATAACAGTTTTCATTTACTGAGTATTAGCTATTACTGAATCCCCTTCTTATAGCTCAGAAAACTGGAAACTCCTGTCTTTTATAGCTTTATTATTAAATCCAATGACTTAGATTTAGAAAAGGAAAAGATTCTCAATAAAAATAGGATATTAAATATCGTACAATTTTTTAACGCAAATATCTTGAAAAACTTCAAGTGTTTTAAATATTTAATAACAATGAAAAATTTTTCAAGTCTTAGGTTTTGTGTAAAAATACTAAGAAAGGAACTGTTGGGCCGGGCTTAGTGGCTCAAGCCTGTAATCCTAGCACTCTGGGGGGTTGAGGTGAAAGGACTGTCTGAGCCCAGGGGCTCAGGACCAGCCTGGGCAACTTGGTGAGACCTCATCTCTACAATAAATCAAAAAATTAGCCAGGTGTGGTGGCATGTTCCTGTAGTTCCAGCTACTTGGAAGGCTGAGGCGGAAGGAGGAAGGATTGTGTGAGCCCAACTGGTTGAGGCTGCAGTGGCCGTGAGCATGCCACTGCATTCCAGCCTGGGTGACAGAGTGAGACTCCAACTCAAAAAAAGAGAAAGGAATTGACTGTGCTATTAATGGCCACTTTTAACTAATAGTCACAGATGGCAAAAATACTGACAAGTTCATGATCTTTATTTATTCTTCTCTACATCTGCCTTTATACCTGAAAACAAATTAGTTGTTGAATTAAATATGAAAGATTAAATCTGACTTGTTCTCAGACTTGCAGAAATTAAAAATGTCAGCTACTTTACAAATTTCTTTGAGTTTCAAATTTTGGTGTTTTCCAATGAAATCAAGACCCAACCACACATTTTAGCTTTGTGACAATCTGATAAAGAACAGTCTTTAGCCACAAGAGATGTAAATTATTTTACAGAACATTCATGGGACGTTAGAAGGTTACCATCATTAATGGTAAGTAAACTTAAAGCACGGCATTTATTTAAACAAGTCTTTCTCAAATAAAATTCGTCTTTGATCTGCTTTGTTTTTCAGGTCAGGCAGATTGAGAATGTCCTTTTGGCAGGGAACACGCAGTCCAGGACTGATGCAGGCCCAGTGAGCTACCCATGGAAGCCCATCAGAGAGAGTCAATGCCAAAGCCAACTTGGCCTCCTCCCACAGTCTGCTGCACAAAGGAACCCTTGGCGTTCAACAGCCCAGTCTCCAGAGTTTGCTTCTGACTGCATTTACAAGGTGCTGCTGCCCACCCTTGAGCTATCTGGCTCCTCTGGTGAGCTTTTATCTCTCAGGACCAGGCTCGGGGAAAGTGGTGTTGTAATTACCTCTGAAAGGCTGTCAAGTAAGAGGAGCTAGGAAGAATTCCCTGGTTTTAAATTGCATGGATATGATCAAATTCCTATTTTTACCAAAACTGCATTATACGACATAATGACATAATGGCTTTGAGGTTGGAAATACACAGGAAAATCACAACTTGCAAATTTGATCATTTTGATTTGTTTCCACTGGGGACATTAGCAAATGTGTAAGGAGCTCAACATTTCTAAATGGACCCTGTTCAGGCAAGACAAGCACTTAAGCTGAAAAGCAAGAAAAGTCACTCTCATTATGGGTCTTACTATCTTGAGAACAAATAAATGAATGTACACAGGAAAGAAACTTCCTGTGTCCTTCTAGCTCTTTGAGGTTTAAGGTGTAGATTCTTCTAAACTAGACAATTCACTTACTAACATACTTATCTGTGAGTAGCTATTGTATGCTCAATATTTTGTAAAGCATTAAAGAAATGAGTCACAGTTCTTGATTTGAAGTAGCTCATAATATAGTATAAACACACACAAACCAAAAAACAACATGAGAATAATTATGGACAATATGCATAAACTAATATCATTGATCAATAATTATATGTTAGGATACATAAAAATTCTTATATTGACCCATTGGTTACCTTATCTGAGAAAGATTTAAAAAACAAAAAAGTCAGGCATGGTGGCTCATGCCTATAATCCCCATACTACCTTGGAAGGCCAAAGTGTGAGGATCGTTTGAGCCCAGGAGTTCCAGACCAGCCTAGGCAACATAGTGAGACCTCATCTTGACTAAAAAAAAAAAAAAAATTAGCCAGACGTGCACCTGTAGTCCCAGCTATTCAGGAGGCTGAGATGGAAGGATCATTTGAGCCCAGGAAGTTGAGGCTGCAGTGAGCTATGACTGTGCCACTGCACTTCAGTGTGGGTGACAGAGTGAGACTCTGACTTTATCTTTTATTATTATTATTATTATTTTTTGAGTTGGAGTCTCACTCTGTCACCCAGACTGGAGTGCAATGGCCGCTCCCGGCCACCGCAGCCTCGACCTGCTGGGCTCTGGAGATCCTTCCGCCTCAGTCTTCCAAGTAGCCGGAACTATAGGCGCGCGCTACCACGCCCGGCTAATTTTTGATTTATTGTAGAGATGAGGTCTCGCCAAGTTGCCCAGGCGGGTCTCGAACCCGCAGGCTCAGGCAATCCACTCACCTTGGCCTCCCAAAGTGCTGAGATTACAGGCTGAGTCACCGAGCCCAGCCCAGACTCTGACTTTAAAATAAAATGAGGCTGGGCTCGGTGGCTCAGCCTGTAATCCCACCACTTTGGGAGGCTGAGGTGAATGAATTGACTGAGCCCAGGGGTTCGAAACCCACCCGGGCAACTTGGCGAGACCTTGTCTCTACAGTAAATAAAAAATTAGCGGGGCGCGGTAGTGTGTGCCTGTAGTTCCGGCTACTTGGAAGGCTGAGGCTGAAGGATTGCCGGAGCCCAGCAGGTCGAGGCTGTGGTGGCTGGGAGCGTGCCGCTGCACTCCAGACTGGGCGACACAGTGAGATGCCAACTCAAAAAAAAAAAAAAAAAAAAAAGAATTAAAAAGATAAAAAAAATAAACAAAAAAGAAAAACTAACTCACCACCACCACTATCACCACCAAAAAACCAACAGCAATTAAATGCTTTTGAGACGACCAACTATTCCATTCAACAATATGTATTGAGAACTTGCCATATGCAAGATGCATGATGACATAAATGACAAATTTTCTCAGATTTTACTTAACTAAATGTATAATCTTTTGGTTAGTTGAGAACTCATTTCAAAAAATTATAATATTCTTAAAGACTGCAGATTTTCAAGTATCTTCTAATGCGTTCACTATTGTTTGTTTTCTGTTTTGCAAATGTCTTTAAATAATGATACATTTATCCAAGTGCTGAGTGGACAGAGGACACAGTGATGGGGGGACGTGGGGTGGTGCAGAGAAGACTTCTCAGAGGAGGAGGAAATCGTAACCCAAGTTTTAAAAGTAATAATAGACACTAAATGCTAGACTGCGGCAGGGAAGGCATTTTTGGAAAGAAGAATGGTATGAGCAAAAGCTTAGAGATAACAGCCAAAATTAAGTTGGGAAAACAAAAAAGCGTCTGGAGATGTTGGCACATTCCCTTAACAAAGGTGGTGGCAGGGACAATGAACTATTTTCACTGACTGCATGTGGAGGAGATTTGCTAAGCAACCTCACCCCCTTACCTTTCCAGAAAGGGAGTACTGGCATGGATTCCAGAATAACACCAGAGCCTGCAAGGAAATCTACTTGCAGATTTTATCTGAAAACTGTCCTACAGTCCTAACCTCTGTACTGTTGGCCACATGGCTCCAGGGAAGACTCTCTGGCACCAGAACTGTGCTGGCACCAGAGAGGAGAGCTTCCATTGCTCAGTGGGCACAGTGCAGGCTCAGGTGCTTTGCCCAAGTAGATTTTTGTCCCTAATTTTGACACTGTTGTAGTTATGTTTTCTTTCTAAAAGTCAAACATGGATTCCAGCCCCTTTAGCCCTCTTTCTACGTAATTAATTATTTTTCTACTATTCAGACAGATTTACAGGGCACATCTAGAGTGGGTTATAACTGGTTGGCTGTACATACCCTCTGGGTTTGGTTTGGAAGGGGATATCATTTGTTTCTGGCCCTTGGACCACCCTTGAGTCTCTTTCATATTTACCTACAGGCTGCCCTGGGTTGTCAAAGACGCCTCGCGTGGTGCTGCCTATTTCCTGCCCGTTCCTTTCCAATCTGTTCTAGACCTTGGACGCTGATAGTAGAGTGGTCCCAATCACCATCATCTACAAGGTCATCTCACATAAATATAAAACTAGGTTGAAAACTGTCTTTACCATGTACATGGAGCTTGAAGAAGAATCTGCTAGAAGCCCATCCCCCAACCAATATGCCTCTCCAAAACCCATATATGTGGAAATTCTGGAACTGCCAGTACCCAGTGCCCCTTTTCCCACCCCACTCAATAAAGTACCATCCAAAAGGAAATGCCTCACTAGATTCCTGGAGTAAGGCATTGAATCAGTTAACACATGTCAACAGTCATATGGTAAATGCTCAGTAGGCAATTTAGGGAGGAGTACAGTCCAATTGTTAAGATTCAGGCTTTGGAATCAGTCTGCCTGAAGTTAAACCCCCCACCTCTATCACTAACTAGTGATACGATCCTTGAACAAGTGTCTAGATACCTTGTTTTCCTATGAAGTTAACATGTGTAAAGGATTCACACACAGCAAATGTTCAATAGGTGTGTGCTATTATTTTAATCATAGCTTAATCCAAATTAGAGGTGGGGGAAACAGGGTACATTTCACATGTGTTGACAGAGAGATCTCTATGGCATGTGGGCTTCTGATACCTTGAAGATCTCTTCATGTGTGTGGCTACATATTTTGATTGTATTACTCAGACCCACTACACACACACACACACACACACACACACACATCTGACTTCATGACCCTCATTTGGGTTGAGAGCTGCAGTTGGAAAACCACTGGTGTAGGGGCAGCTTGGTATAAGTGAATGCATCCAGTCAAGTCAATTTTCTCAGTCTGGAGTTACACAGGAAATGGCTTTGTTTTCCTAGGACATTCAATTCATAGTTCATTTCCATGAAGCCAAGTTTTTTTTGTTTGTTTTTTGTTTTTTGAGTTGGAGTCTCACTCTGTCGCCCAGACTGGAGTGCAGTGGCCGCTTCCGGCCACCGCAGCCTCGACATGCTGGGCTCCAGCGATCCTTCCGCCTCAGCCTTCCAAGTAACTGGAACTACAGGTGCACGCTACCATGCCCGGCTGGTTTTTGATTTATTGTGGAGATGAGGTCTCACCAAGTTGCCCAGGCGGGTCTCAAACTCGCGGACTCAGGCAATCCACTCACCTCAGCCTCCCAAAGCGTGGGATTACAGGCTGAGCCACCGAGCCTGGCTTTTGAAGCCAAGTTTTAACATCTTTTCCCTAACATAAGTTTAAAGTCATTCATGGGCAGTAATAGAACTTAGAACCAGAAGGAATTGTAGAGAAAGAGTCTGGGGTGGAGGTGAAAAATATATTGAACTGGGGGACCTGATACTTGAGTTCTGGTTTCACTCTTCACAGTAGCTTGTATGGATCTTGGCTGAGGCCCCCGATGTCTGAGTCTGCATTTCCCCATCTGTGTAATGAGAAACTTAAATCTTTTTCAGCTTTCTAGCACTTAAAATACCATGGATAGCCTTGTCATTTCACAACCTACGGACATCAAAATTCAGATTTAATGAACTATATAAAACAAGTGTTCTTTTCTTTACTTTTAAACCCTAACTTCAAATACTTTCTCATCAAGTATTTGAGCTTTTTTGAAAAGTGAAATAAATGCCCTACTGATGTAAACTTGACCATTTTCCATGTCAGTGGTAAACTTTCCGCTCAAGAGTCTTATTGGTTCATCCTTTATGAAGATGCATAATGCTTTTGAAATATCTAAGGAGATACTCATCTGTTTGTGTGACCATATAAATATGGTTAAGAAAGAATGAGGAAATGCATTTAGTCTCTTGATTTCCTTACCCTGGGGTAGGAATGACTTGTTTTTAAAAATATTTCCTAAGACACCAGCTAAGGGCCCGCTTGCTACAAAAAGTTGCTTCCAAAGACGAATGGAGCTACAGTTTTACAGATGTGGGCAGAGATAGTAAAACCCAAAGAGCCAACGATTTATTTGAAGGACTATAGCCACTGCCTTGTATTCAAGTCGTATTACTTTTAAAACCCAACAGAATGCAGGAGACACCCTTATGGAAATTGGAACTGGCAACCAATTCCTGATCAGAGCCCTAAGTGTCCATACCATAAGAAATAAGATAGACAAGTGGGACCTCATCAAACTGACAAGCTTCTGCAAAGCAAAAGAAACCACTAAGAGAGCAGGGAGACAGCCCATAGAATGGGAAAAAATATTTGCCAACTGTATATCTGACAAAGGTCTAATATCTAGGATCTACAAGGAACTCAAACACGCTGAAAGGAAAGAAACAAACAGCACCACTAAAAAGTGGACAATTTCGTTCTTTTTTATGGCTGCGTAGTATTCCATTGTGTATATGTACCACATTTTTTAATCCAGTCCTCTTTTGATGGACAGCATGGTTGCTTCCAGGTTCTTGCTATTGTGAACAATGCTGCTATAAACATACGTGTGC
>CAUYQG010094603.1:0-10800 GCA_963574415.1 Tarsius wallacei
CTTCTCAAAAGAAGATATATGGGCAGCCAACAGAAACATGAAAAAGTGCTCAGTCTCACTCATCATCAGAGAAATGCAAATCAAAACCACACTGAGATACCACCTAACCCCAGTAAGAATGGCCATTATTCATAAAACAAACAACATCAGATGCTGGTAAGGATGTGGAAAAAAGGAATGCTCCTACACTGCTGGTGGGAATACAAACTAGTGCTCCCTCTTTGGAAGACAGTATGGCGATTTCTGAAAGAACTAGAAATTGACCTTCAATATGACCCAGCAATTCCCCTATTGGGAATATACCCAGAGGTACTCAAATCATTCTACAAAAAAGATACCTGTACATGTGTGTTTGTTGCAGCTTTATTCACAATAGCAAAAACATGTTACCCATCGAAGCTGGACTGAATAAAAAAAATGTGGTACTTATACACAATGGAATATTATGCAGCCATAAAGAAGGACAAATATATTGACTTCGCAGCAACTTGGATGGATTGGAGTCGATCATACTAAGTGATCTATCACAGAAACAACAGAGTACTATATGTTCTCACTCATAAGAGGACCTTAAACAATTATAATACTATAATACAGTGATTGGCAGTAATGGGAAACTCTCAGGGGAGAGGGGTGGGATTGGCTGTTGAGGGAAACTGCTAGGGAAAGGAGGGCATACCTCATCAACAAGGGTACCTGCATGATCGTTGTTTATATACCTAACCCTTAATTGTACCCCACATCTTTATAATAAATACATAAGAAAGAAACTTCCTCAACATAATAAAGGATACCTATGAAAAATCATAACTGACATCATAGTCAATAGTGAAAGACTGAGAGCTTTTGTGTCCTTTTGTATCCTTTTGACTTAATGCCAGTAGTCCTTGAAAGAGTTCTCCATTTCTGGCCAAAAGACATACAAAAGACATATCCAGGCTCATTCTGTACATTAATACCTCAGACTTGGAATTAATCAATTCTTCAAAAAGCCCTAGTACCTTTCAGTGGAAAGTGGTATTTGGAGACCACAGTCTGAAGTCAGACAAGCTTTTTGAAATTAGAACCTTTTTGAGATAGTAGCAGTTGATTATTTTCCATTTACTCTTGAGCCCAAACCTGGCATCTCTTTTCCGTTTCATCGCTGAAATTCTTCTCTTTAAGAACACTGAAATGAGCTGGGCTCGGTGGCTCAGCCTGTAATCCCACGCTTTGGGAGGCTGAGGTGAGTGGATTGCCTGAGCCCGCGGGTTCGAGACCCGCCTGGGCAAGTTGGCAAGACTTCATCTCTACAATAAATAAAAAAAAAAATTAGCCGGGTGTGGTAGCACACGCCTGTAGTTCCGGCCACTTGGAAGGCTGAGGCAGAAGGATCGCTGGAGCCCAGCAGGTCGAGGCTGCGGTGGCTGGGAGCGTGCCACTGCACTCCAGTCTGGGTGACAAAGTGAGACTCCAACTCAAAAAACAACACAAACAAGAACACTGAAATGACCTAATCACCAAATCCAGTGGATGTTTTTCAGACATTACTTTATTTGACTCTTCTTAGATCCTATTGTCCTTTCCTTTTTTGTAACTTTTCACTTATTTTATAAGATGACAGTCTCATGGTTCTCTTGAATTGCTTCTTTATGGTTATCTTTGATTCTCTTTGTGTGTCTGATAAGTGTTGTTCTCTCAGCCTGTACTTTTCTTAGGTAGTCTCTTTTACAGTAGTAGTTTTAACAACTACCCATAAAATACATTATGTGATTTCCATTCTACTGTGCTTCTGTTTTTGTCTTTAAAACTCAAAATCTTGTCTTCTGCTGACTCACAAATTGCAGATTCGCTGTACCTACAACTGAACTCCTATTACTCTCTCCCTGCCAATTACTTTCTTTTCCAAATAGTACCCTTTCTCAACTTATTTTTCTTCACATATTATTTCTTTTAGTTATTGGTTTCTAGTCACCCAAGTTAGAAATCTGAGTCATCTTTGCTTCTTCCCTTTCCCTCATTTTCTACTTTTAATTGCTAACTAAGTCTTGTTGAGACTATACCAGATATGATTTTAAAAACCTTTTTGAAGTCTACTGCTACCACCCTAGTTCTGGAACTCATTTGCTCATTTATTTTTAACTTGTTTTGCTTTTACAAATCTTCTTTTCTCTCTCCTTTCTTTCCTGTTTCCTCTACCCCATGCATTTTTAGACATTGAATACAGATTTATTTTTAAAAATAAATATATGTTCATCTGTAAGGCAACAAGTTGTCTCTCTTAATATTGTTCTAGTTCTCCAAGACGGGTATTGATTAGAGCTTCTCCCTGTGGTAAAAGTCACCTTGCCTCACAGCTCTGACTTCTCTGAGAAATTACTTTTTCTTTGTGATTATCTCTGCTGTGATCATGCTAGCCTTGATTGGGACCCTGCTTGTGCCTGCAACCCATATAGCGACAGAGTTTGCCTAATTCTACCCAGTATAGATGAGACCAGACTGTGATTATTTTAAAACAAGACTTTATTAAAAACTTAATAGGGAATTACAGAACAAATATTACTGGCTCATATATGACTGATCTAGGAGAAATAGGGAGCATCTACCTGCTGAGCCTTCAGCCTGTCTCATGGTGAGCAGAGGACATTTTTTCTTTGTAACTTGGAAGCAAGTTGAGACGTGGGGAAATATTCCATACCGCCCCACCCCAGGATCTTACTTCATGACCTATAATTTGTTTGTTGGCTGACTAACATTGCGACTATCACTTTACTTTAGGAGATTCATTCCTCTTTCTGCAGAGCTACATTGTTACTCTTTGGCTCCAGTAGAGCAAGTAGATAATTAATATAGGAGAGATTTGTTCATTCAATAAATATTTAGGACATGTTGGCTGGGAGTGATGGCTCATGCCTGTAATCCCAACACTTTGGGAGGTAGAGTCAGGAGGATTGCTTGAGGCCAGGAGTTGGAGACCAGCCTGGGCAACATTGTGAGACCCTATCTCTACTTTTTAAAAAAAGGGACATGTGTTAGACATGGTTCCAAAAGAAATGAATAAGAAAGACAAGGTTTGTGCTATTGGTGAGGGGCAAGGTAGAAAATAAGAAATAAAACAATTTCAGGTAGTGAAGAGAATAGGGTAGTGTAAGGTAATATGATAGTGATTGGAGTGGAAGGAAAACAATATTAGATACTGCTCTGAGTCTGTTGGTTTTTGTTTTTTAAGTCAGAGTCTCACTTTGTCACCCAGTCTGGAGGCAGTGGCACGCTCACGGCTACCCCAGCGTCGACCTGCTGGGCTCAGGTGATTCTTCCACCTCAGCCTTCCAAGTAGCCAGAACTACAGGTGGGTGCTACCACTCTTGGCTAATTTTTTGATATATTGTAGTCACAAGGTCTCACCAAGTTGCCCAGGCTGGTCTTGAACCCTTGAGCTCAGGCAGTCCTCTCACCTCAGCCTCCCAAAATGCTGGGATTACAGGCTTGAGCCACCGTGCCTGCCTGAATTTGTTGGTTTTTAAGTATGCTGTCTTTAAAAGATTCCTTTGGCTTCTGTGTGTGGGATGAACTGCAGGAAGCAAGAAGGGAAAGGGTCAGTTAGGAGGCTCTTGGTATAATTCTGGTGTGAGAGTAATCATTGGAGTAGGGTGGAGATGATAAGAACTGGTTGGAATATAATTTGGAGGTAAAGTCAGTAGATTTTTTGATGAATGTAGGGAAATAAAGAAGACTGCTGACCCCTAGATTTTTAACTTGAAAAGCTAGCTAGTTGGTGGCATCATTAACTGAGATGGGAAAAGTGGGGAAAGAATACACATAGTAATGGGAATGAAGAAAGAAGCCGCTATTTCCATACTTTAGATCACTCTACTGATTTAAAAATTGCTGATGATTACTTAACAACTACAGTGTAGTCTAGATCAGGGTTTCTCAATCTTGGCTCTATTGATATTTTGGACCATGTAATTCTTTGGTGTGGGGGATTGTCCTGTGCATTGTGGGATATGTAGCAGCATACTTTAACCTCTATCAGTTTAGATGCAGTAGCATTGCCTCCCAGTTGTGGCAACTAAAAATATCTACCAGAGGCATGTAGTGGCTCATGCCTGTAATCCTAGCACTTTGGGAGGCTAAGGTAGGGAGGACTGCTTGTGGCTAATAGTTCGAGATCAGTCTTGTCTTTTTTTTTTTTGAGTTGGAGTCTCACCGTCGCCCAGACTGGAGTGCAGTGGCCACTCCCGGCCACCGCAGCCTCGACCTGCTGGGCTCAGGCGATCCTTCCACCTCAGCCTTCCAAGTAGCTGGAACTACAGGTGCGTGCTACCACACCTGGCTAATTTTTTGATTTATTGTAGAGATGAGGTCTCGCCAAGTTGCCCAGGTGGGTCTCGAACCCACAGGCTCATGCAATTCACTCACCTCAGCCTCCCAAAGCGCAGGATTACAGGCTGAGCCACCGAGCCCGGCTCTACTTTCTTTTTTTTTGAGTTGGAATCTCACTCTGTCGCCCAGACTGGAGTGCAGTGGCATGCTCCCGGCCACCGCAGCCTCGACCTGCTGGACTCTGGCTATCCTTCTGCCTCAGCCTTCCAAGTAGCTGGAACTACAGGCGCGTGCTACCATGCTCAGCAAATTTTTAAAAATTTTTTATTATAGAGATGAGGTCTCGCCAAGTTGCCCAGGCAGGTCTCGAACCCACGGACTCAGGCAGTTCACTCACCTCGGCCTCCCAAAGTGTGGGATTACAGTCTGAGCCACAGAGCCTGGCCCTAATTTCTTTATAAATACGAGTATTTGTTCAAATTTAGCTCTTTTCACGATGAATTTGAGGCATTTTACAACAAGGTATATAAGAGTAAAAGAAATAGGACTATGGTAAAGAAGAACCCAGATAATTCTTGTTTTTTTTTTTTTTTTTGAATTGGAGTCTTACTCTGTCACTGGAGTGCCATGTGGCACATTCATGGCCACTCCTGTGTTGACCTGCTGGGCTCCAGCAAACCTTCCACCTCAGCCTTCCAAATAGTTGGAACTACAAGCACTACAGGCACTACCATGCCTGGCTAATTTTTTAATCTATTGTAGAGATGAGGTCTCGCCAAGTTGCCTGGGCTGGTCTTAAACACAGAGGCTCAGGCAATCCACTCGCCTCAGCCTCCAAAAGTGCTGGGTTTATAGGCTGAGCCACAGAGCCCGGCCAACACAGATAATTCTAATGTTGTGACTGATCAGAGAATATTAGTTAAGTATATCCCATTATCTAAGAAAACATTACTACATCTACCAAGAAACAGTGTTTTCTTTTTGAGACAGTCTCACTCTGTTGCCCAGGTTGGAATACAGTGGCACACTCACGGTTACTGCAGCCTCTACTTCTGGACTCAGGTGATCCTTCTGCCTTAGTCTTCCAAGTAGCTGGAACTACAGGCGTGTGTCACCGTGCCTGGCTAATTTTTTGATTTGTTGTAGAGACGAGGTCTCGCCAGTTTGCCCAGGCTGGTCTCAAACCCGTGGACTCAGGCAATCCTCTCGCCTCTGCCTCCCAAAGTGTTGGGATTATAGGTATGAGCCACTGTGCCTGGCTAAGAAACATTTTTTTTCTTTTCTTTTTTGAGTGGGAGTCTCACTCTGTTGCCCAGGGTGGAGTGTAGTGGCACACTCATGGCCACCCCAGTCGACTTGCTGGGCTCAGGTGACCCTTCTGCTTCAGCCTTCTGGGTAGCTGGAACTACTGGCTTGCGCTACCACGCCTGGCTAATGTTTTTGATATATTGTAGAGATGAGGCCTCGCCAAGCTGCCCAGGCTGTTCTAGAACCTGTGGACTCAGGCAATCTGCTTACCTCGGCTTTCCAAAGTGCGAGGATTACAGGTTTGAGCCACCGCACCTGGCCTAAGAAACATTTTCTAGCATTGGTTCTTTTTTTTTTTTGAGTTGGAGTCTCACTCTGTCTCCCAGACTGGAGTGCAGTGGCACGCTCCCGGCCACCGCAGCCTCAACCTGCTGGGCTCCGGCGATCCTTCCGCCTCAGCCTTCCAAGTAGCTGGAACTACAGGTGCGTGCTACCACACCCGGCTAATTTTTTGATTTATTGTGGAGATGAGGTCTCGCCAAGTTGCCCAGGCAGGTCTTGAACCCGCCGGCTTAGTGAATCCACTCACCTCAGCCTCCCAAAGCATGGGATTACAGGCTGAGCCACCGAGCCTGACTAGCATTGGTTCTAAAAGTAATTTCAGATGTGATTCTTCAGTAAGAGACACTGAGTGATGTTTTTGTTTTTTGTTTTTTTTGAGTTGGAGTCCCACTCTGTCACCCAGACTGGAGTGCAGCGGCACGCTCACGGCCACCTCAGCTTCTACCTTCTGGGCTTAGGCGTTCCTTCCGTCTCAGCCTTCCAAGTAGTCGGAACTACAGGCTCACGCTACCACGCCTGGCTAATTTTTTTGATTTATTGTATAGATGAGGTCTCACTAAGTTGCCTGGGCGGTCTCGAACCCCTGGGCTCAGGCAGTCCTCTCACTTCAGCCTCCCAAAATGCTGGGATGATAGACTTGAGCTGCTGCACCCGGCCAATGTTTTCTTTTTAACCGAAAAAAGCAACCTAAATTTCTTGCCTATAGATTTTTTGCATAAACGTTATTTTCCTTTGGTAGATAGGTAGGATTGCTCATCATATATATACTGTATGTGTTTTTTTATATTGTGTGTTGAGAGTTCTTTATATGTTACAAAGGCGTACAGTGGCACAATCACAGCTTACCGCAGCCTTGACCTCTTGTGCTCCGGTGATCCTTCCATCTCAGCCTCCCAGCTAGCTGGCACTGCAGGTGTGTTATTTTTATTTTTATTTTTTTACAGAATGTGGTCTTGCTACGTTGCCTAGGCTGGTCTTGATCTCCTGGTATCAAGTGATCCTTCTTTCTCAGCCTCCTAAAGTGCTGGGATTATAGGCATGAGCCTCTGTGTCTGGACAGTTAAGTGCGTGTGTGTGTGTTTTTTTTTTTTTGAGCTGGAGTCTCACTCTGTTGCCCAGACTGGAGTGCAGTGGCACACTTCCAGCCGCCCCAGCCTCGACCTGCTGGGCTCCGGCGATCCTTCTGCCTTAGCCTTCCAAGTAGCTGGAACTACAGGCACGTGCTACCATGCCGGCTAATTTTTTGGTTTATTGTGGAGATGAGGTCTTGCCAAGTTGCCCAGGCGGGTCTCGAACCCACGGGCTCAGGCACTCCACTCACCTCGGCCTCCCAAAGCGCTGGGATTACAGGCTGAGCCACGGAGCCCGGCCTTGTGTTTTTTTTTTAAAGAGATGGTGTCTGTTTTGTTGCCTAGGCCAGAGTACAATGCCTATTCACAGGTGTGAACCCTTACTGATCAGCACGGGAGTTTCGACCTGGGCAGCTCACACCTCTTTAGGCAACCTGGTGACTCTACCCCCACTCCCGAGAAGTCACCATATTGATGTCGAGCTTCGTGTAGACACCCGATCAGCATGGCACACTTCAGCATTGAACTCTTGGGCTCCAGTGATCCTCCCACCTCAACTTCCTGAGTAGCTGGGTTGGTGGGCATGCACACTTGTCCAGTGGTTTCGTTTTTGTTTTAGAGACAGTATCTTACTCTGTTACCCAGGCTGGAGTACAGTAGTGTGATCACAGCTCACTGTAGCCTTGAACTCCTGGGCTCAGGTGATCCTTCCACTTCAGCTTCCCGAGTAGTTGCAACTATAGGCGTGCACTACCACTCCCAGCTAATATTTTGAATATTTTGTAGAGATATTTACTGTGTGGATTCACTATGTTGCCCAGGCTGGTCTCGAACTCCTCGGCTCAAGCAGTCCTTCCACCTCAACCTCTCTAAGGGCTAGGATTACAGGTGTGCACCACTCTGCCTGGCTGATTTAGTTGGTTTTAATTATCTGCTCTTACAGAGTTTGCATTGTAGGGATGGGGGGATAACTGCCAAACGAATAATTAAAACGTCTTAAATGGAGCATTTCTTTTTCTTCAATTAAATTAATTTTATTTTATATTTCATTTTGAGAAAACAGGATTTATTAAGAGGACAGAAAAGCTCCCACAGTGGGAGAGGACCTGAGGGGGTTGCCCAAATGGAGCATTTGTATAGAGGCAGATAAAGCAGGCAATGTAGATACAATGTACTTTGGTGGAAGGGTATTGCAATTCTAAACAGTAGCATTTAACCAGAGATTTGAAGGAAATGAGAAAGTGAGCCATGAGGGTATCTGATAGGAAGAACATTCTGGGAAGAGGAAACAGCAAAAGCAAAGGCTGTGAGGCAGAATAGTGCTGTGTATGTTTTATGTTTAAGAGGCAGTAGATGAACATGAGTGAGCAAGGTGGTGAGTAGCAGGAAATGAGATCAGGGACATAACAGTGTCTCATGTAGGGCTTTTAAGATCAGATAATTCTGTTTTGGGGCTGTCCTGTGCATTGTAGGATATTTAGGTCCTGGCCTCTACCTCTACCAACTAGATGCTAGTAACACCCCCAAGTTGTGACAACCAAAAATGCCTCTAGACATTGCCAGAGTTTGTAGATTTGGGAAGCAAAATTGCCCCTGATTGAGAACCACAGCTCTACTAAATGGGTGCAGGTTCATTTGAGGAAGTTCATGGAGGATTTATGTTATATACTTGGCAGTAATGGTGCAGAGTCCTTCTTCAAGGGGAATCTGTCCTCAATCCAGAGACTCTGGGTCTGTGAATTGAATAGATCTGGAAACTGGGCAAATAGTCTGTGACTTGCAGTGTGATGACTCAAGTCGGTTTTTGGCCATCAGATTTAGACATTTTTCTGTTATATAGATTAAACTGCCTATCTATTTCATTCCTAGGAACATCGTGATCAATTAGCCACTGCCAAAGATCCCTGCTGGCCAAAACATTCTGATTACCGGTATGTCCCTGCTGCCCTTACCTTTGGGGTTAAGTGCTGCTACTTGGCCTCTGCTACTTCTGGATCCCATTATCCTCGGTGAAATCAAGGAGCCCATTTCAATGGTGGCATTTCCTACAGTCATTCCTGACCTACAAAAGAGAAAAATCTCAGAGCTTTTCAAGGATGTGGGTGCTCCTTTCACTAATGTCTCCTGGGCCTTCTCATGGAATGTAGTTGGGTAATAGATGTGTAGGTTGCAGAGGGTAAATTCATCCTAGTGTTCTTATTTCCCTAAGCCTTTGGATTCCCTTTTCTAAATAATGCCAGTGAAATTGTAGTATATCAGTCTCATTAAATGTAGGCTATTGTTGAGTCTGAATTTCAATCAACAACCAAGTAAGCCTTCAGAGACACCTCCAGGTGCACAAGCTAACACATTAAATTCGGAATCTATGTTAAGTGTACCTTGTATTAGTGAATTCTAGCTGCTTAAGTCTAATATCCTTATAATCTGTTCTGTACATGTATCCCCCAGGTTTCTTTCCTTTAAATATTAGCAAAATCTTGGAAAGTTTTGATGTGTAAGCTGTTTCCTCTTGGGTCATTGTGTGTACCCTGTCCCCTGTGACATACTGAGATTTGACCTTAGTTATGGGTCTTGTGGCAATAGAGTTGGTAGTGGTTGGTTTTGAGGAGAATAAACACCTACCTGCAAGGGTTCTACTGCACATGAGGATATCACAGGACTTTTGAGGCAAAGGAAGACTACTCTCCTTAGATACAGGTAGATAAGTAGAAATTTGAAATTGTAAGTTTCAGTCTGGTTCAGCCATTTATTCTCATTTAACATTTCAGAATCCCATTTTTGTTGTTGTTGTTGTTGTTGTTGTTGTTGTTGTTTTGAGTTGGAGTCTCACTCTGTCGCCCAGACTGGAGTGCAGTGGCCGCTCCCGACCACCGCAGCCGCGCACTGCTGGGCTCTGGTGATCCTTCCACCTCAGCCTTCCAGGTAGCTGGAACTACAGGTGCGTGCTACCACGCCCGGGCTAATTTTTTGATTTATTGTAGAGATGAGGTCTTGCCTGCCCAGGCGGGTCCCAAACCCGTGGGCTCAGGCAGTCCACTCACCTCAGCCTCCCGAAGCGCGGAATTACAGGCTGAGCCACTGAGCCTGGCTCAGAATCCCATTCTTTCCCAGTAATTGCTCTCACTTTCACATGAGAAACCTGATGGGACTGCGAATTCAGCTGGTTTTGAGACCCGCCTGGGCAACTTGGTGAGACCTCATCTCTACAATAAATAAAAAAATTAGCCGGGCATGGTAGCGCGCGCCTGTAGATCCAGCTACTTGGAAGACTGAGGCGGAAGGATCGCTGGAGCCCGGCAGGTTGAGGCTGCGGTGGCCGGGAGCGGCCACTGCACTCCAGTCTGGGCGACAGAGGGAGACTCCAACTCAAAAAAAAAAAGAACTAAGTTTTTTTTTTAAGGTTGTCCTGAAAGCACTCTTTCTTTGACTGTGACTTAAGTTAATGAACCTGAATTTGTTATGTTATTCAGTAATGTGCAAGAGCACTTAGAGAATTCATCTCGCATAACAGACTTGTAGCCATCACTGCTGCTTTACCAGTTAAGTGCTACATCCTCTTGGGTTCCCACGGTACTTGCTTCAGTTGACACTTCATCATAATCAACCACAGGTCATAGTTTAACTGTGATGCTTCTGTATACCTGGTATTATTTATTTATTTATTTTGAGTTGGAGTCTCACTCTGTCACCCAGACTGGAGTGCAGTGGCTGCTCCCGGCCACCGCAGCCTCGACCTGCTGGGCTCCGGCGATCCTTCTGCCTCAGCCTTCCAAGTAGCTGGAACTACAGGCGCACGCTTACCACGCCCGGCTAAGTTTTTTGATTTATTGTAGAG
>CAUYQG010094605.1:0-19653 GCA_963574415.1 Tarsius wallacei
GGCCGCTGCACTCCAGTCTGGGTGACTGAGTGAGATGCCAACTCAAAAAAAAAAAAAATTGAGGTGAACAGAGGATATAAGCTAAAGATTAACTTTATGGCACCTTCTGAAATTTGTGAAATGCAAAGTTAAGGAACCAATGGAAAATTTTTTAAAAATTCTCTGTATACTGTAATTTTTTTTTTTTTTTGTATGAACCTAGTAAGCTAGGCAACAGAATTCATGGCTAGATTCGGGCATTGGCATGCTGGTAAATGTTTAGCAATTGACTCTCTGGAAAACAAACAAACAAAAACCAGATTTATAGCATTTGCCAATTTCTTTAGTATAAATACTCCCACCATGGCCATGTCCAAGCTACCAGCATGATGTCACTGAATGCAAAGTTAGGAAGAAAGGCATACAGTCTGCCTGTAAGAGCACATCACTGGAGGGGTGGGCAGGGAGAGTTCTATTCCTGACTCTTATGACAAACCATGGACTTCTTTCGAAGCAATTTGATAAAAGGAGTAAGGGAAACTAATATTTGTAGAAGTTGTGAGTGAGAAAGAAGAACTCCTGAGACAGAGAAAAGTGTATTTATCTTCCAATTGATAGAAAGCAGAGTCCCCAGAATTGGGCAAGTCTTCTATGGTGTTGAAATAAAGGTCCTCATACTTTGTAAGTTGCCTCTTCTCCCCTGCAATGGGGAGTACAAACCCCTCCTTCAAATGCCTTTCTGGAATTAAAATGTTTTTTGTTTTT
This sequence comes from Tarsius wallacei, assembly GCA_963574415.1. Classification (NCBI taxonomy): domain Eukaryota; kingdom Metazoa; phylum Chordata; class Mammalia; order Primates; family Tarsiidae; genus Tarsius; species Tarsius wallacei. The sequence continues at coordinate 745 of CAUYQG010094605.1, forward strand.
TTTTTGAGTCAGAGTCTCACTCTGTCGTCCAAGCTGGAGTGCAGTGGCATGCTCATGGCCACCTCAGCTTCGTCCCGCTGGGCTCAGGTGATCCTTCTGCCTCAACTTTCCAAGTAGCTGGAATCACAGGTGCACGCCACCATGTCTGGCTAATTTTTTGAATTATAGACACGAGGTCTCATCAAGTTGCCCAGGCTGGTCTCAAACCCCTGAGCTCAGGCAATCCTCTCACCTTGGCCTCTCAAAGTGCTGAGATTACAGGCGTGAGCCACCAAACTCTGCCTCTTTCTGGATTTTAATGACCTTCCCAATGTTGACATGCTGATCAGCAGGAACATCTTTTTTCATGTTAGATAAGCAAAATACGCTACAAACTTTTTCTGACTGTATGTACTCATTACATATGTATCTTACATATTAATATAGCATACACATGACTATTATCATTACAGATTATATATGTGTGTGTATCTATATGAGATCTGTAAAACAAGTGGCCCTCTATTTCTCTCTTTTGTTCACAATTCCTTCTCTTTAAAGCTGTTTTACACATTTATGAGTATTTTCTCATGCCAGTTAATCCATATCTTATTTTCTTCCTGGTGTTTCCCTTGACATTAATGATTGTGGTAAGGAGTTACAGCAGTTAGCTTTATGTATAGAACCCCCACACATCTGAAAATTGGTCCACTTTCCCAAGTGTACATGGAGCTTACTTGGAGTCTAAGATAGAATTAAATGACAAAAAATAAAAGAATAACTGCTGTGGAGTTAAAATACCAAACAATAATGTTTAAAGATATCACATTGAGCTGAAATTGAGTAAAAATTAACTAACATAAAAACTTTGTTTACAAGTGAGATTTTCATTAGTTTAATAATTTGCAGTCTTTTTGCAAAGTGTGATTTTTAAAAAAACTTACTTATTTTTAAACTCTGCCTCAACTTTTCTTTTTCCCTTAGACATGCTCCATTTACCATGATTTCTAGACCATAATGTGTGCATATGGTTTATACTTCTGAAATATATTTCCCTAAATTCTTAAGTGAACTAGATAGTAAACGCTATGAGAGTAAGGAGAGTGCAATGAGGAAAACTCCTGCATTCCCTCTAGACTTGTGCTAACAGCTATTGCTTAGTGTTAGTTTTTTTCTTTTTTAAAATATATGCTCATAGTAAACTTCAGTGAAAGTATTTGCTTCAGGTTTTTAAAGGGAGGCTGTGGCTTGCACAAACGCATAACTTTTAACAACATCTTTCAAACCTGCCAAATCACATTGCCTATTTGGCCAATTCGGTATGCATTATATTAATTTACTGTGCCACAAAGGTAGTGTACCTTAACTGTTATTAGGGGAAAGTATAATATATTTGATTTCTCTTTATGAGTCTCACATTGCTTATAATTCAGCAGGGCTACCACATTTTCTGGGCAGGCTATCAAATAGGATGTTGTAATGATTTGCTTGACTAGTAGAGTAGATGAAAAACTATCAGTTCTGTCTGTAGTTGTTCTATTTTTGAATTTGAAATTTGCACAGTTTGAAACCATTTATTCCTTTGTGGTTCTTTTTAAAATATAAAAGGATCCTTAAGTATCCTTTTATATTTTAAAGACTTAAACATACTATACAAAATCAGTTAAGTATAAATGGTTAAAACAGTTTGAACCTCAGAGAACAAAAGAGAGGTCTTGGATTTAACATGAAAATATCAATGAAGTGTCTGTAGTACAATGCAAAGATTTTGGGCCTGATAAAAAGAAAACATAGATTTTATGTGTAACTGACCCCTTGAGGATACTGGAATGCCTCATTTCTCTGTCTGCACTGCTTTGCAGTTCACAGAGATGTTGATATACTTTCTGCTTCATAAAATGTTACTTACTAAAATTATTTTGAATAATCTATTCTACTTAGAGGATAGATATGAACTCAGAACCCATCAGTACACTTCCTATTTTAAACATTATTATGAAAACAACCAAACAAATGGAAAGATATTCTGTGTGTTCATGGATTGGAAGAATTGATATTGTCAAAATGTCTATACTACCCAAAGTGATCTCCAGATTCAATGCAATCTCTACCAAAATTCCAATGTCATTTTTCACAGAAATAGAAAAATAATCCTAAATTTATATAGACCCGTTAAAGATCCTGCATAGCCAAAGTAATCTTAAGTAAAAAACCAAGCTGGAAGCATCACACTACCTGACTTCAAAATCTACTACAAAACCATAGTAATCAAAACACCATGGTAATGGCATGAAAACAGACACATGGATCAATGGAACAAGATAGAGATCCCAGAAATATACCCACTCATGTATGATCAATTGATTTTTAACAAAGGTGCCAAGGGCATATAATGGAGAAAAAACACAGTCTCTTCCATAAATGGTGTTTGGAAAACTGAATATCCACATATAGAAAAATGAAATCTCACACAAAGTACAAAAATCAACACAAAATGGATTAAAGACTTAAACATAAAACGCAAACCTGTAAAGTTACTAGAAGAAAACATTGAGGAAAGTCTCTATGACATCAGTCTGGGGGGAAAAAAAAAAGCATAGGCAAACAAGAACAAAACTAAACAAATGGGATTATATCAAATTAAAAAGCTTCTACACAGCAAAGGAAACATTTAAGAAAGTGAAGAGACACCCAGAGATCAGGAGAAAAATATTTGCAAACCATACATCAGATAAAGGGCTCGTATCCAAAATATATAAGAAACTCAAACAACATAAGAGCAAAAAAACAAATACCTCATTAAAAAATGAGCAAATGACCTAAAGATATATTTCTCAAAAAAATACATACAAATGGCCAACAGACATATTAACCCTTTACACTCAGAGACATCTCACAGATCATCTTCCAGCAACTTGCCTGCACTTTTTTACAAAATAGTGAAAAATAAATCACTTCATATTAAATAGTATAGTGTTGGAACCCAGTTATTTTATTGTAATGATAATTGGCTTATAATGGAATTTTGGACATTGAAGAGCTTATTTACAGCAAAAAAAAAAACAATCAAAATTTTGTATCTTATATTTTTCTAACATGTGGTAAACGTGTAAAACAGTCACCATCATGCAGTGCAGGTTCATTGATATATGTTGTGTAATAGTAATTTGTTTGATGTCTTCCACTTGGTGTTTTCTATTTGAGCAGACAATGTAGTCTCATTTTCTTCCCCCCACATTGATAATATGTAATTTATTGTCCAGTCTGTTGTTCAAAGATGATGTGGAAGTATGCACACATGATTCCTGGAAACCACTTCTCAACTGATCAGTCAGAAGCTTGACAAATTTCAAATGGGATATAGGTTTTTCTTTTTCTTTTTCTTTCTCAGTGCAGTCTATAGGATATACATATAATACATATTTCTAGTCGTCAGAAGAATAATTTCCTTCACCATTTTAAAGATTTTTACAAAAAAACACATGAAGCATATTGATTTGCACAATCCACACCACTCATATTTGCAATATAATGTAGAATCATTCCAGGATTCTTGACTGATTATAATATTTCTACCCCATAATGTTTTTGTGGGAAATGTCATTCCTGCATGATCCCAAGTGCTGAGAATTCTAACGATCCTTTTGTCCTTCCACACAAGAAATGTATTGTTTTTCCTATATGCTACTACTTTTTTCATGAGAAACTTTGGCTTTTTTATTTGTGCTGGTATTTCCTTTCAGTTGACTTTGTACCAGTAAGATGACATTTCATCTTTAGTAGCTCTTCTGTGTATCTCTTCTGCTAGGACACTACTAGTGTAATATCTGTCAGTAAACATGGTATCTTGCTGCATAGGGAACTTATTCCAAAACTTATTACATAAATGTAATGGAATTCTTATGCTTATTGGAAGATCAGGTTGAATGAAGTTTTTGAGTGCTGCCATACTAGGGAAGTACCGAAAAAAGATACCCTGTTTTTGAATCAACTAGTACATACATGCGTATACCTCATTTGGTAGACTTATTTGGATTGTATGTTATAAATGATATTCACCCTTTAAGTTGAATAATGGATTCATCAACACAAAATGCCTGATGTGGTATGAAATATTGTGAAAATTTTGAATCAATATATTCCAAATACTTATTGACCTTTTGAATACAAGTTCTGATCATCCCATCACTCGACACAGGTGTCTTCAAATGAAGTTTCCAGAAGATTTACATAAACCTTTCTCTACCAGATATTTCTGAAAAGAAGAGTATTTTACTATTGAAAGCAGTTGACCCGTATTCTTGCAAATTTGATACTTGAATTATTCCCATATTTAGAAATTCCTGCTCAACATCATGCCATATAAGGCAAATCAATTTGTGTGATAGCTGGTTTTTCCTTATTTTTTTCATCTGCATAATGATTTATTTCTTGTATTATACTATCTACTGATTCATTTGTAAAACACAGAGTAAAATAGTCAGTCAGTTCTCTTATATTACTTGCTATTTGTGGTTCTGTTGCTTGTGAATGTACAACAAAATTTATTCTCCCTGGAGGATTGTGTTTTCTGTAACATCTTCCCATTTTTCACTTGAAGATATATTGTCTTATACTTCTTCAAAACTACTAACACTTTCATCACTATCATATACAACATATGAAATACCGTTGTGATGAACATGGGAATGCAGTTATCTCTTCAACATACTTATTTCATTGCAGCATAATTTATAATAGCCAAGATATGGAACCAATCTGCATGTCCATAAGCAAATGAATATTTAAAGAAAATGTATGTATACATATATATAATGGAAGACAATTCAGTCTTTAAAAAGAAAGAATTCCTGTCTTTTGTGACAACATGGATTAACCTATAGGACATTATGCCAAGTGAAAGAAGCCAGGCACAGACAAATACTTCATGATCTCACCTATGTGTGGGACCTAAAAATGTTGGACTTACAGAATTTCAGAGTAGAATTGGAGTTGCCAGAGGCTGGGGAAGAAGAATGGATGGGGAAAGGGAAGACGTTGATCAAAGGGTACAGAGTTTTAGCTAAACAGGAGGGATAAGTTTTAGTGATCTATTGCACAGAATGGTGATTATAATTAATAATAAGGCACTGCACATTTTGAAGTTGGTTAAAGATTAAATTTTAAATGCTCTCACCACAAAAAATTTATAAGTATGCAAGGTATTGAATACATGTTCATTAGCTTGATTGAATCATTCCACAACATAAACATATATCAAAGCATCTCATTGTACCTCATAAATATATACAATTACTATTTGTTAATTAAAAAGAAAATTTTTTATACTAGTAATATTGCATAGTGAAAAAAATTATCATGGACTCCTTGGACTGGGTAAATTCCCTTTCTGTATACCAAATTCTTAAATCTTTATCTTCTACATACCACTGAAAAGGAATATCATAATTTGTAGCAGTCTTGTTCTTTTATATAATTCAGGTTATTTTTCACCTAATATTTTCTGAGCAACTACTAGATGTCAAGCATGTTCTGGATATTTAGTGCACATCAATGGACAATGTCCAGGTGAAGTTTGTTTTCTACTTGGGGAGACAGATAGGAAACAATAAACATAATAAGTAAGTAAATGATGTGGTATGTTAGAAGTTGGTAAGTACCATGGAAAAATGAAAAGGCAAAGCAGCATGAAGATGCTTAACAGTGCTGGGGTAAGGAGGGGCAGGTCTCTGGTTTGAATGGTCAGGATTGCTGGTTGACCGTGTGAAGGAATTTGACCAAGTAAAATCTGAGGAAAGAGCATTCCAGATAGAGGGAACAGCTAGAGCAAAAGTCTAAAGTTGAAGTACTCCTGGTAGGTATGGGAAACAGCAAAGAGGCCAGCCAGTATGGCTAGAGCAGAGTGAGTGAAGCGGGGAGTAGCAAGAGAGAAGTTGAGAGAAGTATCAGGCCTGGGCTATGTAGGACTTTTCTCTGAGTATAATGGGGAGCCACTGCTGACCAGAAGTGGCTTACATTTTTAAAGAACCACTCAGGCTGCTGGGTAAGAACATGACATGAAATGGCTTACATTTTTAAAGAACCACTCAGGCTGCTGGGTAAGAACAGGTGGAAGGGGTCAAAGGTGGATGCAGGGAGACCTGTCAAGAGGCTGCTGCAGTTAATCAACTGAGAGATGGTGATCATGACTTGGACCATGGACCAGAGTTGGGGCAGGAGACAGAGTGACAGATGGTAGAATTCTGTATATAGTTTGCAGTAGGGCCAAAGAGAGTTCCAGATTTTAAGAGGATTGTGAGAGAAAGAGAATAAGATTGAACATGCTGTTGCTGTTGTTTTGGAATGGAGATGGAGGAGAGCAAGGTCAGGTATCCAGTTTAGACATGTGAATTTTAAGATGGCTAGTGGACATCCAAGCAGAGATGTCAAATAGGCAATCCAGATATTTGAGTAAAGACTTTGAAAGAGAAGGCTGCACTGGAAATGAAAGTTGGTCAGTTGTTTGTTAGCATAATTGAAACCATGGTTTGGGATGAGATCACCAAGAGAGTTAGTATGGTTAAAGAACTTCAGTGAATTTCAGTTATTTACTTATGGTCATAAAAAGATACATAGTTCCTCTTCTCAAAGAGCTCATGGTCTGTATTTGGCTACACAGATTGTTCACAACCTGGAGATATCATTCACATGGACTACAGTGTCCATGCTACAGTTAATCAGCTGAGAGATGGTGATCACGACTTGGACCAGACTACAGTGTCAGACTACAGTGTCTGATGCTGAATACTGCAATGGCTATTATATTCCCAGTATGGTAAATGTTGTTCTTGATATCTATAATGCAATTGTAATGCAGTGTAATATAATTGGTGCATTCAATAGAATTGTAGAGAAATGAGCAGTGAATTGACTTATAATAAGCCAGAGTACATTTAGAATACTCTTTCTCAAATAATGTATCTTAGAACAGATCAATATATAATAATGTTGTATATAGTAAAATAAAAAGACCTTAAGTGAAGGACCACTCAACACTGCCCATTAGTACAGCATGTTCAAGGCTACTTTTAGGCATCTAGTTTGTCCTCCACATTTCTTTATCCTGTTGCTGCAAAGGTACAGAGGCCCATTACACCACTGTTCCTGGATAAAGGCAGGGGTGGAGTGGAAGGCAGGCGCAGAAATGATGTCAACATTCTAGATTTTTATGCCTAAGGATTCCGTTAGGAGTTGGCAGGAATTAGGTATGTTCCATAGTTGGTCAGTTCATCAGTGTAGTCATTCACTCACCATTGTGTCTTTTCCATGGTCCAGGTAGTAAAGGAATGAGGGGAGGTAGAGTCTTCTGCGTTATGATGTAATCATTTCAAATCACTAGAATGAAAAAGAACAACCCCATCCTTTCTGGGAAGTGATACCTTTGATGTGGTTTTCTACTCCTAGCTCTAAGGAAAAAGGATATTGTTGAGTTATGAGATATCTGCCAGTGATTGTTGGCAAAATTGGTGAAACTTTTAAGAACTACTTCTTGGTATGATACACACACACACACTCACACATGTTAAATGGTCTTTACCTCACAGAAATTAGCCTTTTGACTCAGAACAAGTAATCAATCTAAAATATAAAGAATACCCAGGCCACAGATGAATTAAAATTTTAATTAAAAATTGTTAAATATTATCTGTATTTTTTTGTCGGTAGTTTTATAAGGACTATAACCTAGTTCCTTAAAGAAAGTTGACAATTTGGGATAAAAAGTTAAACAGTTATGTAAGACTAGAACTGATGTGAAACAAATAAAGTTTTACCCTGTAAATAGCAACACTGTAAATCACTGGACCTGAGCCATATTTGTATGCATGTTGCCATTTTCTGCTCGGTGTCTTCCCTTTACATGTAAGGCCTTTCTTAGTGTATCACTTCTGTGCTGACATTTGAAATTCTTCAGCCTTCTTGGCACTCTTTGATTCTTTATCAGGCTGTGTTCACCAGCATCTAGCACAATACCCTTCACACATACAGCTCTCCACAAGCATTTATCAATCTATTTGGTGCCAATTGATTAGTAGCCTTCTAACATTTACATAGCAACTGTATATCTGGATATGTGATCAACAATATTGCAATTCTGTATTCAAGTACTTCCTGTGTTTTATTATCATTTTTATGACTATATCTCTGTCCTTATCTGCTTATTAATATAATGCTCAAACAAATGAAATAAATGCAGATTACATAGCTGCCAGCTCAGTTTATCTTGAGAATTAGCTGGCATAATGGCATGTGCAGAAACCTTAATTAGCATTAATGTATTTAATCAACAAATATTAACTGAGCTTACTGAGTGCCAGCCATTGTGCAAAGTGGTAGGAATGCAAAGCCGAATGAGGCAGTTGAAGTCTCTGCCCTCATGCAGCTTTCAGACAAGAAAACCGTCAGTTGCAGTGTCACCTAATATAAGTTCTGGCTACTGCAGAAGCTCCTATATGAGTTGGAATTAGGTCAGCTTCACTTGGCAGAAAACCCAAATAGCAATAGTTTAAAGAAAATAGAAATCCTTCTCCAACATAAATGTACTCCTATAACAGACCAGAGATTTACTACATCTATTTTATTGCTGTGCTGTGTGTGGCCTCTCTGCCCAAAGTCACCTTGTTGTCCAAGATGGCTGCCTCAGCCCTCTACCACATTCCACCAGCAGGAAGGGAGGAAAGGAGGAGAAATGTGGACTCCCTAACTTTAAAAGATTTCCCAGATGTTGCTTAAAGCACTTTCGCTTACATCCCTTTTGGCCAGAACTTAGTCACATGGCAATGTCTAGCAGCAAGAGAAGCTAGGAAATGCAATATTTATTCTGAGTGACCAGGAAGAAGAGAGAATGCATACTAGGGGAAAACTAACAGTCTCTGACTCAAGATTTCTGGGAAAATGGTTGCCCAAATTAACATCTGAAGGTTGGCAGGATTCTCAGAAGAAGTGTAGATGTGTGTGTGTATGTCCTCATAGGAGAAAGACATTCCAGAGAAAAAGAAAAGCTCTAGGAATCGAACACTGAGAAGAAACTGTTCTTTCACCAATCATGATTGAGTATTGCATGACAGTATTTGTGTCTTTTTATGAAAAGAGGTGGGGCTCAGGTTATACCAAAGGAAGGGGAGTAGAGTTAACATTCAGTGATATTTTGTGGTTGGAGAGACCAGGGGATCTTGTCAAAAAACATAAAGGAGGGAGGAGAGTTTATAGCGAGGTGGTGGCAATCTCTTTCCCAGCAATATTGGCTCAGGTGAAGGCATGTACTTGAGGGACCATTCAGGTACTGCCCCACAGTACAGATTCAGGGGATAGCCCATGCCTTTCTATACCCATGGTAGAGCTGTATGACTGTCTTCATTGGAATCATAGACTAATAGCCATGCTTACTAACATGGCATAGATCTGTAGGAACAATAAAAACATTTGCAATATGTTAAATTCACATTATCGATCTGCTTTGGAACTTCTTTAATTTTTATAACATTCAACCTTTCTAGTTTAAACAAATCTATTAGCAATTTTTGTTTGCCTGTTATTGTGATAAATCAGCAAATGCCTCAAATGAAAATAACAAATGGAAGATTTTAAGCTTCTTGATATGCAGTATGTTATTTGAGAAAATGTATGCTTTTATGTTTTTCTAATAATTTTCATACAGTGGTTTGGTTATGCTTTGATCCTGCTCTTTATCCACAAATGAATCAAAAATACAAATAGTCCAACCCATTTAAAAATAAGCATTCCTTGAAGATATTTTATCTCCAAAGTGACTTTGTTCTGGTTTTAAGATCAAACAACAAATTTAAGTTTAAAATCAGCCAGAAAGAGAGTTTAAGTAAAGCACTGGCCTAAATGTATAATTATTTAGGTTCTTATGCATTTTTTTCATATTCCTTCTCAAATACCATGAAGCTATAACTTTTCTTTCCAGGGAAAGTGGTTCTATGGTTGATGGCTGGCAATACAATTTAAGTATTATATATGAGTGGGGGAAATTGAATCTCTTAATACATCTGTGGCTGGTAAGTTTAATAAATGCCAGGTTGGTAAGAACAAAACTTCTAGGACTTATTTGTCTTGAGATCAATGTATCTTTATAAGGAAGGAGAAATTATTAAAATCTGTGTTCACTAACCCATTATTTAATATGTGACTTCATATTAGATCATAGAATTGCCAAGAAGTACCTGGTACAATTCAATTTCTTGAGGTCACTCCTAGACCTATAGTGACATGATTCATCTGATTCTATTTTTATGGTTATCTCTATAAATAATAATCAGTCTCACAGTCCTTAGCTCCAATGTAGGACAGCAAGCATTCATTCCCACTCTGAGTGAATCCAGATTTAACCCTGAAGACTGATCAAAGTCAAAACCTCCATATCATTTCCAATATATCTGTTCTCTCTGCTTATGAAATATTCTGCTGCTTACTTAAATTTTACAAATTTCTAGTTTTGATTTAAAATAACTGAATAAACAACCACACAGAGATTTTGGACCAAATATGTTACATTTGACAATGTAAGTCATGTTTTCCTATTAGCCAAGTCACAATTTAACAGGTAGCTTCATAGATGGGTGTTGGCTCTGAGACCAAGACGTCTATGCTATGATGAGGGATGGTGCGTTTACTGATAGACTGGTAAACAAAGGGAAGGGAGATTGGTCATCAACGCTTTTGTGATTGCATGTAAATAAATGTAATTGGGAGCAGTGGGGGGAATGAGGAACAGATGACTAGATCTTTGGGAGAATCATTAACAAGGTCAATATCACTCAAAATGTCTTCAATGAGCATGGAGTATATTAATAATAAGAAAAAACAACAATGAGCTATTAAAAAAAATCCTTCACTAGCTCCTTGTGGCCTATGTAATAAAGTGAACATGAACATGGACATGACCCTAACCTACTCTTTCAGCCTCATCTTTTGCCATGTCCTGCCTTCAACTGTAGGCTGCCATTGTGCTCTAGTGCTTCTTTCCTCTTTCCTTTTTTTGTTTGTGCAATATCTTTCCTCCATGACTCATGCATGACCTCATTCTGTCCTCTCTGTGCTTCGAAACCCTTTCCCATTCCTCCCCCAATCCCAGACTAGGCCAGGGGTCTCTATCTGATGTGTTCTCATAAACTCTGAGCATTACACCTCCTCCAACACATTCCTGTTTGTGCTTATGTGTCTGTTCCTCTCACAAGACTCTATCCTCAATGCCACATATGTAGAACACAACCAATGCACGTTTGTTGAATGAGTGTTTTGGTGCATACTATAAGTTAGAAAATAACTTTAGTCATAAAACTATAATCATCTTATCTATTATTAATTTACTACCAGAAATGCCCATTTGCACATAGGGCGTCTAGACCATTTAATCCTTTCCTTTACAGATAAGGAAATAAGGAACTGATATCCCCATAGGTAAATGATAATTCCTTGAAAGCACAAGGACAAGAATTCTGGTCACCTGATTCTTTTTTTAAATTTTATTTTAAAGATGTGGGGTACAATTTAGGATTGAGTCATCATACATGTAATGTTTGGACCTCCCTTTGGTCCCCACTTCGCCTCATTGATGTTATGTGCTCCCTGCTTCCTCTCCAGGCAGTTTCTGGCTACTGACCATCCCTTTCTTATAGTATTATGGTAAATGTTCAGGGTCTGCTTATGAGTGAGAACATCATTTCTTTGTTTCTGTGATAGATCACGGAGTATTAAAGACTCTAAATCTATCCACATGGCTATGAAGTCCATAATTTTTTCCTTCTTTATGGCTTCATAATATTCCATCGTGTATATGTACCACATTTTTTTATCCGGTCCAGTTTCAATGGGCATCATGGTTGGTTCCTTGTGTTTGCTGTTGTGAACAGTGCTGCAATAAACATGCATGCACAGGTATACACACACACACACACACACACACACACACACATATTGTTTTTACCAAAGGCAATCTACAGATTCAATGCAATACCCATAAAATTACCCAATTCTTACTCATGAGTGAGTGTGAATTTTCAAGCAAGGAGCAGTATTTGGAGACCTTGCATAGTGCAAGGAGGAGACCTAACCATGCTACCTTGAGTAACAGAACTTATTAATGAAACTAAAACAGTGCCCAGAAGATTTGCCATTGTGTCCCATGGTCCTGTGGCCTCTGCTTCCCTGTGTCTGTCTCCTTCCTTCCCCAGGCAATGAGATTCTGATTGAGCCCATGACTTGGAAGCCTTTGACACAAACATCAGTATTGGATCCTATTAGTTGTAGCCAAAGTAAGGCAGTTGTTTGGGGTTAGGACATTTGACTTTACAACCTATAGCTGATGCATACAGGGAGAGCTTCCTAAAGCTTTAGCAGAAGCAAAGGGGGCCCTCGGCTAGGTACAGTCCCTTTGAGCTTTCTGGACTTGGCAATGTAGCAAGGGAAAAACATTTGTATATGTAAATATGGGATGGAAAGGATAAAATAGATACTGTAACAACTACTACTATAAATATTTTTACAACTACTAGTACCTAACACTACTTGTATTACTTCTGTTCTTACATGCCAGTACTTTGTAATTGAGTAGTCTTCTCTGCTCAGGTAGACAACAGGAGGGAGGGTTTTACAATTGATTTGTAAGAAACTGTAAAAGTTCTTTCACATTGTGTAATGATTGAGATCATGGGCTTTGTGCAAATTAAAACCACTTCCTAGATGTGACATCTTAGACAAGTAATTTAACCTTGTGTACCTCAATTATCTCACTCATAAAATGGGGATAATACATCCTATCACATAAAGTCCTATCACATAAAGTCCTTGTGAGGATTAAATGAGAAAAACTAAGCACTGTTTAGAACAATGCTTAGCACACAGTGAGCACTCAGTACATACTCTTTATTAAGCCATGTGAGGTAAAAGGCATCATTATCTTTGTTTCATGGATACTGAAACTGAGGATTAATGATTTGCTATGTTAGTAGGTGGGAAAGTCTCAAAGACTCTTCCTCTCTTCTTTCTTTTTTAACTTTTTTTGTTTCCTCCCTTCCTTCCATATGTACTTTTCTGCTGGACTTGATTCAGATATGACAATTTTTGCCCAGTTGATTGGGATTAGCACATCTGAGTTCTTTTTTATTTTTTTTTCTACAGCTCCAGCTCCTTGCTGTAGCACTTGTAAGAAAGCACTCACTCACATATCTTATTCCGATTGAAATAAAATCTTAGTATGCTTTTGTCTTGTGCCACTAACCTACTACTATTAACTGTCATATCCAAAGTCCCAAGCTTTATCTGAATCTTCATACTTGAGAAATCAATACGGTCAAGGAAATAAGAACCGGTGTTTACATAAGTGTTTATTGGACCTTTCTTTATCATCTTTTCAGGTCTTGTAGAAATTTGCCTGATGCACCCCCTCGATGTGGTGAAAACCAGGTAAGGTTCTGTATGAACAAGTTTTATTGACTTTGGCTGATAGCCAAATTAAGATCTGTCAGAACACACTAAATGCTAGAACTTGTCCCAGGCTGCTAGCTTCTCTCTATAATAGCATTTGTATTTGCTTCTTAAAGAAAGCACTATTTGACAGATAAAATGTGAACAGTGAAAAGCATTTCTGGATGGAGGTCATCCGAAGGTATGTAATATTTTACTCCCTTCACATGTCAACCATAGGTATGATTTGTGGCTATACTGGTAAATGAGGTAAATTTATCAAAATGATGTAAAAACTAAATTTTATCCAGTGAATTATGACAGCACATTTTCATGTGGCATTTCATAACAAATCACTATTTAATAGTCAGCACTTTGATGTGAGACTTCAAAATTTCAAGCAAACTTCTTAAATGGTGCTTAAATAATTTATTCCCACAACTTTTGCCAATGCAAAAATGCCATATGTTTAGGAAAATGCATTTGTTCTTAAAGGGAGATACAAGTCAGGGCAATATATTGAATCTACTTACCAAGAGAGAAAGAAAAATAACAAAGCCTGACGGCATTTAATATGATCTAGAGCATTAAAAAAAAAAATTAAACCAGTGGCTGTATTACTGAACTCCCTATTTTTTCACACTGGAAGCCCTTGGAATGAATGAAAATTTCCATTTATTCGCATTGCATAAAGACTCAAGAACACCATGTCTAGCTTGGAGCCTAATAGTAAACAGTGCCATACCACAATGATGGTTAAACAAACCATTACTGCCTCAATTAGAAAATACTTGATGATCCAGCTAGTCCTTGGATGGACATGCTGCTTGTTTTTCCTAAGAGAGTATCTTAGGCTGGTTGCCGAAAGTAAGAGAAGATGACTGACTTGCAAACAATATTACTAATAGAGTCTCATAGAGTGAGGCTCTCTACCTCTAATAGAGATAGAAAAGATGGAAATTTGGCCTCTGTCTTAGCATGAGCTGCTGTAACAAAATACCATAGACTTGATGGCTTAAACAACATACATTTATTTTTCACAGTTTTGGAGTCTGGGAAGTCCAAGATCAAGGTCTTAGAGGATTCGGTTCTCTTCCTGGCTTGCAAATGGTCTCCTTCTTGCTATCTCTTCACATGGTAGGGAGAGGAAGCTCTGTTGTCATTTCCTCTTCTAATATGGACACAGACCCCATCATGGGGGCTGTACCCTCATGACCTCTTCTCAACCTAATCATCTCCCAGAGGCCTCACCTCCAAATGCCATCACATTGGAGGCTAGAGTTTCAGCATAAGAATATTAGAGAGACACAAACATTCAGTCTGTAACAGTCTCAAGTCACTAGACTCAAACAAAGAAAGAAGAAAACCACAAATTGTATTCAAATACAAGATGTGTGCATCCCTGGGCCACTTTTTTTTTCTTTTTTACAGAGTTCAGAAACTGAAAGCAAAACTCACTGGTGTTTCCTTCTTAGATTTTGTGTTAACCTTCTTTCAAAAACCAGAATATTGTTGCTAGTCTTGCTGAGGAATAAATTATTTTTGTCACTTAAAGATCATTTTCTAACTGAATAAACTGTTCAAATGAGCATAGAGGAAAACTAATGATTTGATCAAGACATGGTGTTAAAGTTATGGTTACTCATTCATTTAATACTTCATTTATGCAGTCAGCAAACATGTCTTGGGCATCTAGTGTGCGGTTTCCAGCTAGTTCTGCCCTCAGAGAGCTTATAGTCTGATGAGCATAGGGATCTCCTCACAACGAACTTCAAGAGCTATCATTTTGTTGGCTAGAATTGAACTGAATATTTCTTGATCTTTCTATCTTCTTTGTTGTAGAATTATTTTCATTAAAATGGCATTCTTTGGTTGGGCATGGTGGCTCAAGCCTGTAATCCCAGCACTTTGGGAGGCTGAAGCAGGAAGCTTGCTTGAAACCAGGAGTTTGAGACCATCCTAGGCAAAATAGCAAGATCCTGGTCTCTACAAAAAATTTAAAAATGTGCTGGATGTGGTGACATATGCCTATAGTCCCAGCTACTTGGGAGGCTGGAGCAGAAGGATAGCCTGAACCCAGGAGGTAGAGGCTGCAGTGAGCCATGATTGTGCCACTGTACTTCAGCCTGAGTGACAGAGTGAGACTGAATTTTTTTTAACGGCATTCATTAATTGGAATTAGTCACATGGCCTTGCCTAACTTCGAGGAGAAGGGAAAATACAACCCTTCCTGGTACCTTAAAGGAGAGAGGAACTAGATACTGGGTGATATTTGACCTGTATAACAATAAGAAGTATATTGAGTAAAGACCCACAATCATAGAGTAAACTGAAAGCCCCAAATATGTGCAAATGACATTACAACCAAAGTAGTATGTGCCAGGTTGCTAGTATTTATCACCTGAGTACTAACATAGACAGGAACAGACTCACATGCTGGGACTCTTCACTGTCACATTGTACACGAGATGACTAAGAGAATTTCTTCTGAAAAGAAGTAAATTTGTACGCCAAAACTGATCATTTACAAACTGAAAAAATCCCCGTGAAGGAAGAGTTTGGAAATAATTCTAAGAATCTGTTGTTATTAATCCAGCAAAGAAAGAGGAGTAGACACAAATAAAACCCAACAAGAAAAGACTAGACTAGGTTCCAAGAAGTAAAGACATAATTTGTCGTATTGTGGCACATGAGATATTGTGGGAAATGAGCCATATCCATACTCAGATTAATTCAGTGTTCTACCCTTTAAGTAATAATATCAAAGAGGAGGCAAAAACAGCCCTCAAAAAACTGTGATGTGAGATTTAATCTTGTGTATCGCATGCTGCACTTTGGCAATGCCTACAACAACTTAGAATCCAGTGCCTTGGAATACCATGTTATTAAACAAGGGACCTGCTGAAGTCACCAGTGCTAAGTTCATGTGTTATCTTTTACAACTTATGACTTATAATTATTCCTTTTTATATTTATTAAAATAGTACATGCACTTCACATAAAATTCAAATAATACTCCATGCCTTGTGTCCATCAAGATGGACTGAGTTATGCCACTATAACATCAGCAACAAACCCTAAATCTCAGCAGATAACAATAACGGTAACTTTTTCTCTCACCCCCACCTCAAGTCTAATATGAGTGGGTGCCTTTGTCCATTCACACTGCTATAACAAAATACCATAAACCGAGTAGCTTACAAACAATGAAATATATTTCTCACTGTTCTGGAGGCCGAAAAGTCCAAGATCAAGGTGCCATCAGGTATGGTGTCTGGCAAGGGCTTGTTTTCTGGGTCATAAAGGGTGCTTTCTCACTTTGTGCACACATGGTAAAAGAGCAAGGCAGCTCTGGGATATCTCTTTTAAGGACACTAATCTCATCCATGAGAGCTCCACGCTCATTACCTAATCACCTCCCAAAGACCCCACCTCCTGATACCATTACCTTGGGGAGTAGGATTTCACCATATTGGCTTTGGGGGATACAACCATTCAGACCATAGCAGTGGGAGACTGCTCAGATTGACAGAACCTCTGTTTCAACACATGCTTTCACCACCCCAGTGGCAGGAATAGTGGAGCTGAACAGTCTCACACTGGCAGTTAGCGTTCTGACCAAAAGTGCCATTTTTCCCAACCTATGGTTAAGAACTAGTCATTTAACCACACGTGGACAACCAGAAGGAAGAGAAATATGATACTCCCGCTGGCCTAAAGAAAGGGACCTGGGTGTCAGTATACCATAGCCATATCTTTTCCAAGCCTTATAAGAATAAACATCATTCCCCTACCCAGCCCTCTCCACCCACCAATTCCCATTCCAGAGATAAAGACCTTTTGTTTTTAGCTGTTTCTCTTAGAATTCACTTCCATCTTTCTAAATATGCATATACCAGTTGTAATGGATTGAACAGTGCTCCCTCCCCCAATTTATGTCCCTCCCAGAACTTCAGAAGGTGATCTTATTTGGAAATAGGGTCTTCACAAATGTAATTAGTTAAGATTTGGTCATACTGGGATAGGGTGGGTCCTAAATCCAAAGTGACTGATATCCTTATAAGAAGAAGAAAAGGACCTCAAAGAAAGGCAGACACAGACAGAAGACTACCGTGTGATGTTGAGAGCAGAGATTGGAACTGTGTAGCTGCAAGGCTACGAATGCCATGCATCCTTGGCAACCACTAGAAGCTAGGAGAGAGGTAATGAACAGATTGTCTCTCTGAGCCTTTAAGCAGGAACCAACCCCACTGACACCTTGATTTTAGACTTCTGGCTTTCTGAATTGTGAGAGAATAAAAATCTGTTGTTTTAAACCATGCAGTGTGTGGTAATTTGTTAGGAAGCGAATATACCACTCTTTATTAATTTGTCAGTTTTAAATGTTATTTATGATATCTAGAATTGCACCCTGGCCCCAGTTCCCCTCCCTCCAGATGTCCCATGATTGATCAATAATCAATTGTTTGCATTATTTTGATGATACATTGTTGACTACTGAACCAAGTGATGTTCAGTGGTTTATTTTTCTGGAGTTAATTATTGCCTCATATTTTCATTCTTTAGTTCTCTATAAGGCTATTGTTAATTGTTATTTCTGCCCAAATTTTTCCACGGGTTCCTTTTTACTACTGGTTGTCAAACTCTTAGCAAATAATGTGGTGGGGCTTGTTGAAAGTGGCCTTTGGACAATGATCAGCTTGTTAGGCACCCCTTACTCCGTCTTCCAATATCAATATTTAAAGATCTTTTCTGGGATACTGTTTCTCCAGTGAAGAATCTTTCCACCAAGTTGTATGTTGTGGAAAGTCTCAGCCGGGCTCGGTGGCTCAGCCTGTAATCCTGCTCTTTGGGAGGCCGAGGTGAGTGAATTGCCTAAGCCCGCAGGTTCAAGACCCGCCTGGACAACTTGGGGAAACTCATCTCTACAATAAATCAAAAAAATTAGCCGGGCATGGTAGCTGCGCGCCTGTAGTTCCAGCTACTCGGAAGGCTGAGGCGGAAGGATCGCCGGAGCCCAGCAGGTCGAGGCTGCGGTGGCCGGGAGCGGCCACTGCACTCCAGTCTGGGTGACTGAGTGATAATCCAACTCAAAAAAAAAAAAAAAATCAAAAAATTAGCCGGGCGTGGTAGCGCGCGCCTGTAGTTCCGGCTACTCGGAAGGCTGAGGCGGAAGGATCGCCGGGCGGGTCGAGGCTGCGGTGGCCGGGAGTGACCACTGCACTCCAGTCTGGGCTACAGAGTGAAACTCAAACTCAAAAAAAAAAAAAAAAAAAAAAGTCTCGCCATTAAGGATGAAGAATTTCACATCGTCATCATGTTTCTATAATAGTATGGGGCCACTCACCAGCCCTCCACTGTACCTAATGGCCCCCAGCCTGAAGAGGCTCTCTCTGGTTCAGTCTCCAGAGAATAAGCTTCAGGTCATAAGTGGGGAGGTGGGAAAGGACATATATGGACTTTCAA